>OVAX01005064.1:0-10216 GCA_900406405.1 Lepidium africanum
GTCTTCTATCGACCAATGAGTCGATGAAAGGGGTCGACATAAACGACGCAAGCCAGGGCAACAAAAAGAGAATTATATCGACCCTTTGGTCGATATAATGAGTCGATGGAGGTGATTTCTATCGAGCTATGGGTCGATATTATGAGTGGATAAGTATTATATCGACCTTTTGATCGATATTGGAGGTCGCTATATTTACTTGAGCAACACAAATGCTTTGTAAAATTCTGAATTTCTTTGGAGTGGGAGTGAGTTTGTAGTTTATTTTTTCATTTTAAGATAGTCATGGGAAGTTCAGAGAGAGTGCCATGGGATGTTCATGGAAGCTGCTCTGTTTCCGATACTCATGTTCACTCCGCTGTGGAAGGGTTTTCGGGATGTCCATCAGCGTTGGAGCTTGCTGCTCTATGGGGACTTGATTTGGAAGAAGGGAGGAAAGAAGAGAATGAAGTGCCAATGATGATGATGATNATGATGATGATGATCCAGAATTTTGGGATGTAGTTGGATTCATGGGTTTCAGGATCTAATGTTTTACAAGAATTGATTGTTCCTAGTGATACAACGTTTAAGAAACATGGATCTTCTTCTTGTGAGAAGTATAAGCAGGTGTTGTGTAAACAACTTGAGGAGTTGCTTAAGAGTGGTGTTGTTGGTGGTGAATTTTTTTGTTTTGTTTCAATTTCTATCAACCAAATGATGGATGAAATGGGTCAATGGATTTTTTTTGTTTTGTTTCACAGATCAAATTACTGACACGTATGCGTCTCTTAACATTTTTAAGTCTTTTAAATTAAAAACGGTTCTAAACATATAACTCATTTTTGATTTGTACAAAATCTATTAATTTCTAAGAGTCTCCTTAAAAAACCTCATTGGAGCTGCTCTTATATCTAAAACTATAAGTCACCTCCGTGTGAAACAAGACTAAAATAAGCGAACAAGTGAGATTGGCAATTCGGTTTCAAATTTTAGGAAAAAAAACTAAATCATAAATGAAAAATATAAATCATAAATGTATACCTTCTGCTTATCATATGTAAATGTGAACCCTTCTCCTTCTCCAAATCCTAAGTCTCTCTTGAGATGATTCACAATTCACAAACCAATCCCAATTTACATCATTCCTCAATCTCCACTATAGCCCATGCAATTGGGACAATTCGGTTATCTCCATCTCGACCTATAGCTGCTAACAATTGTCCCTTCACGTCTCACTTAAGAAAAGCTCCATCTAATCCTATTATCGGTCTATAATATAACTTCCAAGATGTTCTTTGTGTTTCAAAACACACGTACGTCCTATCAAACCTTTGTATGCTACCCGGATTAGCCCCTGGAAATGTCTGCATATCTATGATTGTTCCTTGATTTGTCCTATGAAGTTCAGCTTCATAATCCCAAATCCTAGAAAATGCTCCATATGACTCATTCTTCTATCTTTCGATAGCTTAGTCTTGGCTTTCCTACACTTCTCATTTGTGACATGAAGGTTGTATGCTCTCTTAATCTCAGCAGCTATTTCAATGGCTGTCAGCTTAGGATTATGCCTAAGTCTCTCATCAAATAGTTGCGCAATTGTGGATGTTTTCAATAACTTAGTCTGACAAGACCTAATACAAATGTGTCTACTCACTACAAGAAAAAAATTGTATTGATACGTAATATTTTGTCACAATAATACATATTTTGTCACAATATGAAGATATTGTCACGAATTTGTGACGATATGTAAATGGTTGCAATACAAGTGTCACAAATACATTTTAGTAACAAAAACATCACAATATACTCGTGACGAATAAATCTAGTAATAATTTTGTCACAGATTTTTACGGAATAAAGTGACAATGATTCGTAATAAACAAATTTTGTAACAAAATAGTATATAAAACATCACAATTTATTACTAATATTCATAGTCACAATAGGTCAACTTTTTTTGTAGTGTGTCATACACCTTAATCATCAACTTGTGTATACTCTTTTCATATGAGCAATACAATTCGAAGGACAATTATACTCTGTATCACATCAAACTACGCCTACTCTTTTATGTGTAGACAAGTACATCTTAATATCATACCTAGTACTAAGAAAATACCTGAGGAGAGTATGTTTGAAATCAGAAGCTGAAGCAAACGACTTGCCTAATGTAAGAATCTGGTCGTCCAGTTCAGAATCTACATGACTAGTCCTCGACATTTCATCTCCATCTTCATTATCAGATTCCAAAATCTCAGGTATGATACATCCTTCTATATCTCATCACCACTGTTGTCACTCTCATCGTCTGAATTGACAAGTTTCTTTCCAAATCTGTTTTCTAAGATCGAGACTCCATCATCTTCACAAGATACGACATCATTTCCTTGCTCATCGTCTTCTGCATCGGCTTCGTCATTACCCATGATATCTTCTGCATCAGCTTTGCCGTTGTTCATTGCATCTTCATCACCGAAGCCAATTTCATTTCTACCCATACCCTCGATTTCCCTTCCATCAACATCATTCAAATATTCTACAAGGTCAATCTCATCTCTTTTATGCTGAGTTGATCTCCTCATTTAAGCTTAAAAGTGAGGAGAAGATTAGAGAAAAAAAATTCAGAGAATATAAGAAAATAAAACAGAAGATAAAGGAAAAGGGAAACTAAAGAGAACATATAATACAATGGAAATTAAGTAACCTTTTAGGAATAATTTTAATTATATATACAATAAGTATTGAATAACATGTATTTCACGAGCATATAAGTTGGGTATTTAAATGGCCATTTTTTTCGGGTGTGGAGACATGCACTTTTTTATTAAATAGTAGTTAGTTATAAACAAAATAATAATAATAATATATACGTATATAGACTTTGAATGTTTGGCAGATGAACTACAGATTAAATACAGTTGACCCCATCTGTGATTTTAATTGTTATTTACACACTTTATTTTATAGGAGATCAAAAATATTTAAATATTTTGATCTGTGTACAAATCAAAAAGAGAAAAAAATAGACATGCACCTATTTAATTCTTTCTTCCTCATCTGCATTTAATATATGTATATATATATATTTATTTCAGAAAGATTATGTGAGATACCTATTTTAAAGTTACATCCTTATTAATCTAATGTAATTAATTTTTTAAACCAAAATACATACTTAATTAGTTATTAAAATTAAGACATAACAACCAACATATATAAAAACTAAATGCAACAAGATATTTTTTTAGAAACATAGTATAAACTTGATATAATTATTTAACTAAAAATAGAAAATTACAAAGATATAAATCAACAAAAAATTAAACCATATTTAACCTACTTTAATCATATATTAAATTAAACATAATAAATAAAAATATATAAACGATTACATAATAGAATGAGAATATTATAACAAAAAATATTGGTTTTAGTTTGATATTTAATGTTGTGGGAAAAATAAAATAATTCATTTTAGTTTTTGTTTTACATGATCTGTATTATTTTTATTTGCATTCACCATTTAAAGTCTAGGATATACACTTCTACGCTTCTTTTTGCATGCATCCTCATTTTTTTTCTTTTTGTTTTTTTTTCTTTTTTCCTATTTATATACACTTAAATAACTAGATATTTTTACTAATTCTTATTAAAATATGTACACAATTATATTCTTTATGTTACCTACTAATTACTATTTTTGTTAGATTTCAGATCGGTTTCATTCAAGTTTGGATCCAAATTAATAAAATGAAACATTACTCAAATACCCAAATATCCAAAAAATATCCTAAGATACCAAAAAATACTTAAAACATAGATAAATATCCAAATATTCAAAAAAATATTTAAAATTTTCAAAAGAATACTCATAAAATACTCTAAAGATACTATAATATTGGGTTTTCTGATATTCGTTTAGTTCTTGGTTTAGCTCCGAGTTCGGGTTCGATAATAAAATAAAATAATTGTTACAAAATTGTAAAAGAAATCTTATAATAAAATAATAATATCAAATATGTTCTGCATGATCTGCATGATTTACGTGATCTGCATATGTTATGCATGATCTGCATTCACCATTCGAAGTCATAATATATGCAGATTGGGTGAAAATCATTAAATAGGTGCATATATATATATATATATTCATCTTTTTAGATCTGCATGTAGATCATTAATGTTTTTCATTAATTTTTTGATCTACATTAAAAATGTATGATTGAGAACTAAAATTACAGATTGGCCCTTGTGCATTTAATTTGCGGATGGACTGCCACCCATTCAAATCCTATGTCGTTTATCTCCATCTAAATATGTCAAACATTAAATATAAAATTAATATATAAAACAAAAGAAAATAATTAATATAACTAAAAACAAAATGATGAAAATATAATTCAAAACAAAATATTCATTTAATAATTCAAATTAAATAATTAGATGTAGTAGATGTGGAGTAGAGGAGGAAACAATAAACCATGTCCTCTTTGATTGTCCCCCAGCAATCCAAACTTGGGCACTAACATGTGTACCTTCTGCTTTGTATATATTTCCGGGGAAGTCAATATAGTATAATATGGACTATCTTTTTGGCGGATTCCAGATTCGGTAGATGTGAGCATTTTTCCATAGATTATTTGGCTCATTTGGAAAGCTAGGAATGATAGTTGTTTCTCTAGTGTGAGTAAAAATCCACAAGAAAGTTTGACTCATGCACAACAAGATGCTCTTGAATGGACCAATGCGAGGTGCCCAAAAAATGTTCATGTTCAACCAGGTGTCCTTAATGCTACTGTTCCATGGCCGGCGGTTGCTCTACCTTCGACTACCAATCCTGCTTTTACTGGTTTTAGATGTTTCGTAGACGGGTCGTAGAAAAGTTCAGACATATACACTGGAATTGGTTAGGTATGCTTTCCTGATAATCATTCGGGAACCTGAATGGGTGCTCGTTGATTGAGGAGAAGTCTCTGTGCTCTTCACTCGGAAGTGGAAGCTCTACTCTGGGCCATGGAGTCTTTAATTGCTCTTCAAATTTTGGAAGTGGAATTTGCAACAGATTGCTCAGACGTCATTAAGATTATGTTGAACTCAGAAGATTGGCCAACTTTCCAAACTTATCAGGAGGATTTTGTCAGGTTAAAATCTATTTTCCGTGTGTTTTCGCAATCTGGTTATCTCCAGATCTCTAAACCATAAAGTTGATGCTCTCGCTCGATCTGTTAGAGAGTCTGCTCGTGGTTTGGTGTTGTAATTACTTTTCCATATTTTCTTGGAGTATGGTTCCCATATTAATACACAATTTCGTTGACAAAAAAAAAATAATTAGAAACAATATACAAAACAATTAATCATAAGTTATAGTTATTATTATCGTAAAATTACATAATAAATGCAATACATTATGTCAATCGATAACAAATATTAATTGATATTGTATACTTTACAATTATAAAAAGAAAGTGATACAAATAAGAAAAATATAATTGTAAAGCGTAAAACCGCTATCGTAAGTTACATTTCTATTGTCGAGGAAAAGTGTCAAGTGGTAGTGATCATTTTACAAATACTCAAGCATTAGGGTTCGATCTCTCCCCTATACAAGTGGAAAAAGGGATTTTGGGGTGTGGAATTTGGCTATGGATCGCGTCTTGTCGATTTAATTATTGACTAAAAAAAGTAACATATCTATTATGATGGTTATGATAGAGCATTTATAAAAACACTATCGTATTTTCTTTTAGCGTTTTTCGGATGCTAATAAAATCCATTTTTTTCTATAGTGCTCGTTGAAGAAATTCATTGCATGTATACGTTCCCATAAATGATGCCTTAATTGATGAATTAGATTGTCGTAAACACAAGACAAGTAGAAACTAAACTCTTTATTATTTATAAATTCTCAAAAGTCGTGCATCTACATAGTTAAAAGTTACATGAACAAAAGAGTGCCAAAGTAAAGCATATCCATCACTAAAACTACGAGGAGAGACACACCAAACATTCACATAACCAAGTTGTGCAGCCACCTCCCGGGCAATATCATCATTGTTCTTTGTCTCGATAAGAAATAAGATGTCCAAAGTATATTACTTAACAATACTTTTAAGGCGTCGAATTTTCAAAGACCCTTTCAAGCCTTAACAGTTCAAAAACCAACATTCATTCCACTGTTGGTGAATTATAACCCACTGCACTGTCAACAAGAGTATTCATTGTGTTGGAAGGTTTTGTGGAGTAAAAATCTGCAGAGTCAGGAGTCACATACCCATTGTACAAAGTTATTACATCATATTCACAACAAACACATTTGGTGTAGGTGACGAGAGAATCATGAAGAGGTCGAGTACGAATATAATCACGACAAAGCAAAATAGGTTTGATGCGTCTGTTGGTTGTGATGTCGTCTCTGAATTCTTACATTTCTTCGATTTTAAGCAAGAGGCTTCGTGATCATTTTCACTTGTTCCCATGTTTCCGACAAACTCAAGACCATTCGTCGAGTGAGCATGAGGAAGATTGCCAATTTCATTGTTTGTTTCATCTGGATCTCATCATAACTATCTTTGGTTTCATCCGGATCGTTATTATAACCATTGTTGGAAGGACCATCTGCATTAGAGCCAAGGCAAGTAGCAGCGTCATGTGAAAGTAATCCAAACAGCTTCAATAGTCGGATTGGCCTTAGCCATCGATATCATCCACTCATTAAACGACCACATACCACATCGCATAATGGTGTTTAAACATTCTTTCGATCAAAAGAGAAATTAGATTTGTTTCCGCTCGGTTATTCGGGTCGTAACATCATAATTTAAACCACAGAGGCGAGGAAATGTGTTAATCATGGTCCTAAGGTTCTGTTTCTTAGGGTTCATTGGTTACACCATAAACTGAAATGGTTGCCAGAGATAGCCTTGACACAGAAATCTGGTGACAAATCATATGCAGTATCCTCCAAACCAAGATCAATGTCTTGGATCTTTTTGCGAATGTTATTAGATATCACTTAAGTGAAATTAGAAATTTCAAACTCTGAAAGAAAATAAAGACAAACCCATAAATTATATAGAAAGGTATGGTCGACAATTACCGATGATAACTTTGAAATAAGCAACAGAAAACATAATCGTCAGACAATTATCATGAGCAGTTGTCTAGAAAAAGTGAAAAGGCATAAAAGCCTATAGAGAATAGAAAATAGAGGAGAGAGCACTTTTTTTATTTGTGAGCATCAAAATTTATTCTATGTTCGTTTATTGTATTATCTAATAATATAAGTTACAAATAACTTGTTTTGTAAAAATATGAATTATCGCGATTTCAGTTGTTAGTCTATATAGTTTTAAGGTTTTTTTTTAAGAGTAAAAACTATTCAAGATTTACATTATCAGTGATATTCTAACTTTGAAATTTTATTTATAAGATATATTCCTGTTTCTTATATAAATATATGTGCATTTATAAACAAACAAACATGCAAGAGCAAATACATAAGATCAATACAAAGATTTAATTAATTGTCTTTTTACACATATCTCATATGGAAACATATTCAAATACTGAAACTGTTTGACTAAAATTTTGTTGACCAAATTTATAATCAAATTAGTGTTAGAGAAAGCTCATGTAAGGTTTCTTGTATAAATATGTATGTAAAGTATAAACAAATAAACACACAAGATCAACACAAACAGTTTTTTTTTTTTTTTTTAAAAAAACAAACAAAAGGTAAGGTATATCAAGATATACAAGTTCGATTTCGTAGTAATAAATTCAAATTTCTTATAAAAACTACAATTTATAATCAAATTTATACGTGAATTTAATTTAACATTTTGACACTTCTTTTGTAAATTTTGTTTTCTTTGCAGGACATCTAGACAAATGACAACAAAATGTTTTTTCTCTCTTTCATTACCTTTACTGATGGTTTTTGCTTTCATTATTTTGCCCATGATATCATCAGCATCGCTTAAATCAGAATCACGTAAGATATCTATTATTTTTGAAAGATAAATAGTCTCAAGTCTGAAATGCAACTAATTTATTAAAAAAATGTGTTTATAAGCTGCTTGACTCAAAATTATTAAACACCACAAAAAACCTTTCATTTTGTGAATATTTTGAAATATTGTTTTCGATTTTTTATGTCAAATTTTAATATTAATGTGTTCTTTTTCTTTATGAATCAATTCAGCAGATTCTTATCAATGTAAAGTTGGCAAATGTACATCGACAACAAAATGCAATGCACTATGTGTCCGTCTTGGATTTCGGGGAGGACTATGCCAAGAATTTGGCAAAATGTGTTGTTGTAGACTCAATGATGAACTTCAAATTGCTCCAATGTCTAATCATATTCTTACTAATTAATTCTTCATGATACATGTCCTCAAAACTATATATGAATTAGTATATTTCTTTTCTATCAACTAATAATATCTAAAGTTTTCATTTCGTTTATTACCTACTAGAAAAACATTGAGAATGATTTGAATATAGGAGTTAATAAAATTGTTAAGTTAGTTTTTGATAACAATACTATCATTGTATATATATTTTCTAGGGTGAATTGGTTCAATAACACTCAATAACTGAAACATTAAGAATCCGACAATAAAAACTTCAAAATTAAATATATACAACAATAATTTATGTTATTGCCCTTTTTTGTTTTGCATATAATACAAGTGAAGATGACAAGTAATTTAGTTTGATAATATTTTGTTTGTCAGGATAAAAAATTAGAAATATATAAATAATAGGGAGAAAGAGAAGAAATAATAGGGGTTAATGATCTAATAATAATGTATTTTACACAGTAATGATATAGTTAATAGTATAATGTAAATTATTGACGATAACAAGTTGTGTAAATTGCTAATAGAGGATTTAAGGAGATAATAACAAATATATTACAACAAATTTGAAGATAACCATACAACATAAATTATAAACTTTAGCAATGCTTATCATTAACAAGTAATAAACTATAGAGTATTGTGGTATTTTTAAAAAAAAAAACAAATTACTATTCATTTATCCCTTGTAAATTTTGCAAATATGAAGTTATTGAGTGTCATTCGCTATAATTTCTCTATTTTCTATTCATTTTTTATTTTTTATTTTTTAGTTTTTATGGTGATATCTATTCTCTGCAACTTTTTGCTCATAAAATATTTAAAAGTGGGTAAATTAAATGAATATACAAAAGGTTTTAAAATATTAAATTTTGAACATAATTTTTAAAAATTAGTTTTTTGATATACTTGACAATTTTACCCCTACTATACCGATATTGAACGAGTTAAACCGATATTATTTTCTATACACGGATAAGACATATTTGACCACTCGGTAAGATATAAGTTGAGTATATAACAATATTATTTACTCGTTTATAATATATGTTCCGCGGTACAAAGAAAAAATGATATGAGTATCCAACATATAAATTTGTGTCAAATTGTAACACAACAATTATGTTATTGTCAAAAAAAACTGTACAATATCAGTCTATATAATTGTTTACCAATAAATATGTTAGAGGTACAAAAATTTGTGTACNAACAAAATGATATGAGTATCCAACATATAAATTTGTGTCAAATTGTAACACAACAATTATGTTATTGTCAAAAAAAACTGCACAATATCAGTCTATATAATTGTTTACCAATAAATATGTTAGAGGTACAAAAATTTGTGTACATAGGTAAATAAAAACTTTACTTGGTAACAATATCTGTTTCATGATGCATTGAAAAAAACTTAAATATCCAACATATTTATANTTGTTTAACATATGTAATAAATATGTTAGAGATTAGAGATACACATATATATATATAGATGTATATAGATAAATAAAAACTTGAACATTTATAACTTTGGTTATATTATAACAGGAGTACATTGAATATTTTTTTGAAAAATTACACTAAATCTAATATTTTGAAAACTTATGTCAAATTTTTAACTTTTTAAAAAACTTGTGTGTAACACAGTTTCTCTTTATAATTTACAATAGGATTTTTTAAGATATGTTTGCTTATTATGTGTATTCATTAATAATTGTGTATTCTTTTATATGTTGTGTGTTTGTTATAATTTTAATTTTAAAAGTAGTTTACTTTCTAAAAATCTATAAGTTTATTTTGCTATTCAATATTTAAAAGCATCCAAAATTATATTTGTTGGTTTGTTATATTATCCTTTTTTTTTT
>OVAX01005065.1:0-10215 GCA_900406405.1 Lepidium africanum
TGACCGGAAACTAAATTGACTCATTTTTTTCCCAACTTTTTTTTTTTAACGTTTTTTTTTTATAGGTTTTTTTTCTTTTTGAGAATGAAGGAAGAGGTTCGAGAGAATTTATAGGGGTTGGAAAGGCCGATTTTCCGACGGAAACCAACGGAAAATGACGGATATACCAACCACCCTTACCTCCCTACGTCCCAACCCGTGTTAAATGCTTTGTAACCANCCACCCTTACCTCCCTACGTCCCAACCCTTGTTAAATGCTTTGTAACCACTTCGGTCATTTTTTCCGTCAGTTTCCGTTGGAAAAATTAATGACATTTCCGACGGAAACTGACGGATTTATTAATTTTTAAATTAATTGAAGAATCCGTCGGTTTTCGTCGGAGAACCGGCGAAGATTTCTGACGGAACTAAATTNGAACCGGCGAAGATTTCTGACGGAACTAAATTCCGTCGGTAATTTTGGCCGGTTTTCCGACGAAAACCGACGGATTTATTTATTTTTAAATTAATTGAAGAATCCGTCGGTTACCGTCGGAAAACCGGCAAACAATTCCGACGGAAACAAATTGTATAGTAAAGTATACTAATTTCAATCTAATTAAACATAAATTATATATAATCAGTCTAATTGTACAAATCACAGGTTTATTGTTAATCAACTTTTGGGTTACAGTTTTAACCCAATATTTAACCGATTTTAAACCAATTTAAGACTCAAATAACACCCACTTAACCGTGAAGCTCAATGAGGCGATGAATGTGAGGAATCGAGTCTTCTCTTGCAGGTGAACGAGAACGACGTCAAATTCAACCAAAACATGTTCCTCATTCACAACATCCACCTCTAACTTTAAGACTCTCTAACAACTTCAAATTCTCCTTCATTGTAGAACCTAATTCCATTACTGAGAGAAGTGAGCATGAGGAAGATTACCTCTGAAACAGAAGGATGACAAGAAGCAGCTTGAGTTGGAGCTTCTTTAATAGAAGAACCAGAACCAGCCAATAGCAAAGAAATTGAAGACTTTTCAGCCAAAGAATTAGCAGCAACTACTGTACTCATTGTCTGGGCTTTGATTGAACCATTCTCATGTTCTACTAGAATCAGAGTGCTAATCTATTTACAGCAAAAACAGACATACACACGATTGTCTGACCGTGTACACTACTATGAGGTCGTGAACAGAGAAATGTCTCAAAGAAATCAAGAGGCCATAGGTAGGAAAATATCCCTCTTATCCACCAAATTATCTTTTGGTCTTTTTAAAAATTATGACCCGAACTTTGTTGATACCAGAGATGGCTCGACGAGAGAGGCAAAAGCAAAAGAAGAGGCAGAGATGGATGTGGGGATCAATTGCAGCAACCATTACTTTAGGAAGGATTTGGGGATCAAATCCGACGATAAAGCTCCGGAAAGCGTCGTGGAAGGATTTGCACTGACTGAAGCATCGGATATTGAACTGAAAGTTGTGGTGATTGAGTCATGACCAGACTCTTTAACAATCTCTCACCATGGTCGAAGAATCGAATAAAAATTCTCAGAATTTATGAATTTGGGGATTTCAGTTCAAGACCCGAGTTTAGGTAACATGTTCAGTTTTAAGTTGAAGCCGATCATGAAATGGGTAAAAATTACGGATTCGGTCTGGTTTTGTGTTGTCTAAACCAAAACCGACCACAATTCTAAGATAACCTAGTGACTTGTTGAATTGGATGTTATTGAATAAGTTTAGATGAAATTAGACTATACATATTACTTTTGTGTGCAATTACATGGAAGAGGAAAGTGTAGGTGGACCACGTGTCCAATATACAATTAGACTACATATTTGGGGTGGATTTAGACCGACCAAAATAAATTACTAATATTTCAACCTCCAAAGCAATTAAAATTTACCATATCTAAAATGTACCAGGGCACGTGCCCCATGCTCTTTTATTTTTCTTCATTTGTTTTTCAATTTTTACCTAAGTTTATCCATATTTCCTTAAGTATAAACCCCCAGAACAACTAAAACAAAAGTGTCTCAGTCAATATTTTCATTATATTTTATTTTCTTCCAAAATTTAGAAGAAATCAACAGTAGGTAACTGTTTATATTTCTTTTGTTTTGTGAAATTACTAAAAATATTCATATATTGAATGAAACTTTGTAAAATTATTTAAAAAATTCATATATTATAATTAATAAAATAGTTAATATGAGTAAATAATAGTGAATAGGGAAATAGATTAGTTATTTGTGTTGAAAATCTAAAACATTATATATTTTGACAATAAAATTATACTAAAACATCATTTATATTGGAACAGAGGAAGTAATAAGTTGAAAAAAATTGAACGTAGTATGATTTAGTAATATTTTAGTTCGTGAAAAAAATATTTTGATACAGTGTGCTCCAGACTAAAAATAGTTCTAGATCCGCCACTGTGTTCATATTTGGGGTGGATCTAAACCATAGACCCAAATAAATTACTAAAATTTCAACCTCCAAAGCAATTAAATTTACCATATCTAAAACAATGTCCAAAATAATCACCTACTCTCAATATCAAAATTTGAAAATTGTAATAATATATCGAGTTGAAGTCTTTGTGACAGAAGAGTTCAAATCTGGTGTATAGAATAAATTATCTTCTGTAAAGTTTTTTAGGAAATTTTTACTTTTTAAGTGTAGAGACAAATTGTAGTTGGTTAGAACTTGAAGTCTAAGCTTCCATTTAAATTCATAACAAACGTTATAAAACCAATATAGTAAGCAATTATTGGACGATTGACTTGCTTAAGCCAACAGCTTTCAAATATCCTTTTTTTATAGAAACAAATATTTAATTTTGTACTGTGTGCTATGCATGTATTATATTGTTTATTATATAAAATAAAAACTGAAATTTCAAGTTTTTGGATTGTGTTCATGTTATAATCATGTTCTTCAATAGTATATGTTATAAAGAAATTGTCTCTTAAGTTTATGAACGAAAGAGAAATCTCAACAGAAAACCATAAGCATCAAGAGCTCTAAACCGAATTTTTCCTTCGAACCGGTTCAATGGATTCACGGTTCAATGGCCTATGATATCCGACTAATCTAAACTCATTTTTGACTTGAATCCTCTGTCCACTTTTACTTAACTAAAGTCATTTTAGACATTTCTAAACTTATTAGTTCTTTTGTATTATTGATTTATTTAGATGAAGAAAATATATTTACATTTTGGATCAAGATCTTCAATGTTCCATGTGCCTCTTCATCTTTTTTTATATATACTTATATTTCTATTTGCATGTCTCCCTTACTATGTTCAAACTTTTTGATTATGTCTTTTATCATAATTAGTGGCAATGGTAAGTCTTTTATTATGATCATGTGTTAGGTTAGATTTAGATGATTTGATTATACTTAAATGATTAAATTATGTTATTTTTTGTTTGATATTTTAATTATGACTCTAATTTCTAATCTTATTCTAGGTCACAATTCCACCTCATGGCTTGCTTGCTTCATCTTAATATTCAGTCTGTTAATTAGAAAGATAGGAGAAGGATGATGAAACTGTTAGAGGTTTTAGAAAACCTAAATAAAGAACTCATTTGATGGATACACATTTTTGGAACGGCAAAAATCCATTTTTTCTATTTTTGCCAATATTAATTAAAGATGTCAATTTTAGATTCCTTATTTACCGTTGTTCCATCAAATTATCTCTCAAAACTTGTTCTTTCTCTCTCTCACTCTCTTGCCAAACCTCAAAAAATTGATTCAAACAAACTAAATCTTTTCTTAATTCGAATAAACTTTTTCTTTGGGTGAAATTCTTATGTATAAAGTTACATTTTGTTGAAGAATTTTGCTATCATTGAGCAAAGAGTTTGTCATTTTTAAGGATATTAGATTATTTAATCTAAAAAGTCATTGAGGATTTGTTATAAAGATGTTATCATTTCGAATGCCATCAATTGGAAGCAATCCTTCTGCATTTGCTGCAAACTTAACAGACAATCCAAAGACCGTAGCACAACTCAAATCAGCTGCAACTCCTTCACCTCATAGCACTGTCACATGTGGTTATCAAGCTCACGTTGCAGGATTCTTTCGAAACGTCACCGTTTTATGGTCCAAGAATCTCATGAATCATTCTCTTACCGTCATGGTCTCAAGTTTAGACAATGACATGAACTATTGTTGTAAGATTGATCTTGTGAAGCCATGGCAGTTTTGGAGCAAAAGAGGGTCAAAGTCTTTTGATGTTGAAGGTAACTTTGTAGAGGTTTTTTGGGATCTCCGGTCTGCAAAATTGTCAGCAAATGGTAGTCCTGAACCGGTTTCAGATTATTATGTTGCAATAGTTTCCGATGAAGAAGTTGTTCTATTGTTGGGTGATTTAAAGCAAAAAGCTTTCAAAAGAACAAAATCAAGACCAGCTTTGGTTGAAGGATTTATATATTTTAAAAAAGAAAGTATTTTTGGGAAGAAAACGTTTTCAACTAGAGCTAGATTTGATGAGCAAAGAAAAGAACATGAAGTTGTAGTTGAGAGCTCAAACAATGGAGCTATGGAGCCAGAAATGTGGATAAGTGTGGATGGTATTGTGGTCATACATGTGAAGAATCTACAATGGAAATTCAGAGGAAATCAAATGGTAGTGGTTGATAAAACACCTGTAATGGTTTATTATGATGTGCATGATTGGTTGTTTGCGACTTCAGACACAACTGCAGCAGCAAGTTCAGGGTTGTTTTTGTTTAAACCTGTTGCGGTTGGAGCAATGGTAGATATTGAAAACTTTAGTGATGCAGAAGAAGGAGATAGTGGAGGAGGTAGTCCTTTGAGTCGCTACAATTCAGCATCAAGTGGTTATGGACCATTGCATGACTTTTGTTTGTTTCTTTATGCTTGGAAAATTGAATGAAAGAACTAGTAATATCATAGTGGTCTCAAAGTTAAATTTTTTTTTGCTTTCTTATATTTGAAATTTGAGTAGAAATTCATGGGTAGAGTTATAATAAAAGATATAGGATCGCAAACTTTTACTTTAAAATTCATAACTTTTTAAATCAAATTTTATATTTGTGATTTGGATTGAACTTTCATTGTAATCACACTAATGTTCCAAATACGGTAAAGCAAAAATGCATGAGACAAAAGTAGTACTTTATCCGAATTCATACCTCCTCCCTTGAAAGTTGAAACTAAGCAATGCTGTGTGTGATATTTTAAGGGTTTTTACCTATTTCTTTGCTTTTGGGTGTAGTAGAATCTGGGACAGAGATAGTATTCTACCCAAATTCCAACCACCGGAATCACATGTTAACATGATTGAAATAGAACTTAAATCATCAAAATGTCAACGTGACTCATAAAATAATGGAAGAAATATAAACATCAAAATGAATGAATTTGTGAAATAACCATATTGGGAAATAATTAAAAAATATAGCTTTAGTAAAATCAAAATTTATTGTATAATTATTTCATGGAATATATGATAAAATAACTTCAGAGTGAAGAGAAAAGGCTACACCATATGTTTTACAACTTCTATACAATTTAAAGAGTAAACATTATTCATCTATATGGAAAAGAAGAAGATTTTAAGGTTTAGGGTTTATAAAGAAACAGTTCATGATAATGTGAAAAACCTCTGAGGCTCGCTTCCCAATTTGTTTCTTTAACCGCTAGTTTTTTACTCTTTTTGGTTAAGTTTTACCATCCTTTTAAAATTAACCTACCTTTCACCCGAGATACACAGCTAAAAAAGGAAAATTTTCAGATCCACCGCGCCCGGTAGGGCTGTTCCGGCCATCTCCAACTTCAGAGGTTTAATATGGAGTTGATCTACAACCCCCTTAAGTCTCCTGGGATGTCTCAAAACCTCCACTTGCTCTCAGCTCAAACCAGTTTCATTGCACTTTACAACATGCAGAACACTTCATGTGTTACTTCCTGAAGTAAGGTAGCCTCTTTGAAAATCTCTCACCGTTGAGTGGGAAGAACCATCTAGTTTTTCTTTTTGCAAACCCTCACGAATTTCAACCCCAAACCAGAAACTCTTCTCAATATGTCTCGAAAGTTCACAGCAACAGAGAAAGGAAAAGGTCCACCCAACCCACCTGAACCTCCTCGTAGGGGAAGGATTAAGGCATCAGAGTCGGATAAGACCTCACTGATTCAAAGACATGCTCTAACTCTTATAGGAAGACTCACCAATCCGAGAGCTTAGAGAATGTGGTCTCTCATACCTTTCTTATCAGAACACAAGAAACTAAGCTCCAGACTGATAGGTGCAGACCTGGGAAATGGTATCTTCCAAGTCCAATTTACAAAGGAAGAGGATATACAAAAAGTCCTTGATAATAGACCATACCATTTTGCAAGATGGATGGTAATACTCCAGCGCTGGGAACCCTCAATCTCACCATCTTTTCCATGCCTTATTCCTTTTTGGATCTCAGTCCAAGGCCTCCCCCTTCACCTATAGACTGAGAGAAGATGCAGGTATCGTGGAAGACCTTGATATCTCGACCACCGCAGCTAGAGTTAGGGTCCAAATCAATGGTCTCCTCCTACTCATTACAAGATCAACAATAGAATACCCTAATGGTGATGAGATCGAAGTCACTTTCCACTATGAGAAATTAGGAAAATTCTGCTCTTCATGCTTCAAACTCAGTCATGAAGCCAGAGATTGCCCTGAAACAAAGGAAGAACATCCACCCAATGAACAACCTCCTATCATCAGAGAAAACTAGAGCCATTATGATGCATAAAGAAGCTATGGAAATAGAGCTAACCTATCTGAGAGACCATGTGAAGGAAGGTATCCAGCATCCTCATCAGCATATGCTGACAGAAGCTACAAAATCCGAGATCACAGAGATGCTTATAGGCGCAGAAGAGATCCATACTACCGCTCCTTCTCTTAGAGCAAAAACACAAGAATCTATAGGAGTCCTCCTTTTATTGAGAACGAGAAATCACCTCGCTTTGAATGGAGACCGGTGGTACAACAGTCCATTCCGAGAGTTAGTCCCCTACATCCAAGTAGGCTATCCATCAACAAGGAGACAGATTCCCAGCTCCAAAAATCACCCATTCTATCTGTGGGCAGAAACCTCCAACAAAGTTTAGACAATGAAGCCTCCCCAACACAAAAAATCCCGTCTCAACTCGAGCAGTATGTTGAAATACGTCCAAAAGCTTTAGAGGAGGCAAGAGAAACATTGGGTGATGTTATGATTCAATATGCCACTTGTGCAGACCCAAATGAGGTGCAGTGCGCAGGGAAAGAGTTCTCCAAACACACACTTTTGGAGAATTTGAGGGAACGGCCTTGCAAATGGCAATTGCTGACCAAAGAAGACTCGTAACTTCCTCTATAAAATCATTGAACTCACAATTTGAAAACCAGTCTCGTCCTCCAAGAGTTCCAGCATCTCAACGTTTGGGACCTCTAATCATAGATTCTGAACATGATTGCAATGTAGAACAAGATATTGCACATCAAACAAAAGGCTTTAGGAAAAAACCAGGCTGACCACCTCTAAAGAGAACTTTACAAAGAAGTCCAAAACTACTTCTTGGAGCTAACTCCAGAAAATGTAATACTTCTTGGTTCACCTCAACGCTTTGTCTCTGGTGCATCCTCTTCTACGAATATGTCAAAATAATCAAAAGGATCACGTCAGCTTGGATTAAACTCATCAAACGCAAACAAAGATCTGAATGCTACTACCACTTCCTCGCCAATGATACAGCTCATTCCTCCATCAACAAAGGGATCGGTGGGTTTTCACAATCCATCGACAGCTCTTCCTTAACCATATGTAGCTGGAATTGTCAAGGCTTGGGGAATCCCTTGACAATTCGTCGACTCCGGGAATTGAAACTGAAATACCACCCGGATCTTCTATTCTTATCAGAAACAAAAAAACCCCACCAGCTTCGTCTCCAAGATCTTCAATTGGATGGGTTACAAGCCTATAGCACTATGCTCTGTCACTTACAAAATCATCTCTAAAGTGCTAACAAAAAGGCTACAGCCAGTCCTTCGAAGCATAATACATGAGAATCAATCTGCATTCATTCCAGACCGAGCAATAACGGACAATGTTCTCATCACACATGAGGTTCTCCATTTCCTCAAAAACTCAACAACAAAGAAAAATCCTGCAATTGCAATCAAGACTGACATGAGTAAGGCCTACGATAGGCTGGAATGGGACTGTATTAAACTAGTTATTCAACACCTTGGTTTCCATCAGAAATGGATTCGATGGATAATGGAATGTGTCTCCACAGTAAATTATACCTTCCTCATCAATGGCTCAACAAAGGGAGCAACAACTCCCCACCGTGGCATTCGCCAAGGGGACCCTCTGTCCTCTTATATTTTCATTATCTGCTCTACAATTTTATCGGGTCTATGCACAAGTGCTCAACAGTAAGGTTTATTGAAAGGAATCAAAATTGCCAAAAACAGTCCCAGCTTGAATCACTTACTCTTTGCAAATGATACAATGTTCTTCTGCCACTCGGATATTAAAAGCTGCAACGCCCTCTAAACCAACCTCAAGCAATATAAGATAGCCTCTTGACAAGAAATTAACCTAAGCAAATCAGGCATCATCTTTGGAGCAAAAACGCCAAGGGCAATTCAAGAAAGAGTAAAAGAAGAATTTAAAATTAACAAGACTGGAGGTTCAGGAAAATACCTCGGCCTCCCAGAGATCTTTGGCAGATCAAAAAAAGATTTATTCTCATTGATAGTGGAGATAATTAAAAACAAAGCAAACAACTAGGCGTCCAAGCTTTTGTCTCCAGCAGGAAAGTTCATAGTGTTAAAGTCAGTTCTTACAGCCATCCCCACCTACACTATGGGCTGTTTCAAACTACCAAAAAGCTTGACAAAAAAGATCCAGTCAGAAATTACGAGATTTTGGTGGGATGCAAACTCAGACACAAAGAAAATCTGTTGGGTATCATGGAAAAAACTCGCAAAAAGCAAACAGAGTGGAAGGCTAAGTTTCAGAGAGATTGAATCATTTAATGATGCCCTACTAGCTAAGTTAAGCTGGCGCATTATGAAACATCCAGACTGCCTACTGGCTCGCATCCTAACAGACTAGTATGTGAAATAGGGCAATTTTCTAGATTGTACACCATCAAATACCATGTCTCACGGCTGGAAAGGTATTCTCATTGGGAAACAGATACTAAAAACAAAGTTGGGAATCATTATAGAAGATGGAAAAACTACCGGAGTGTGGACAGATCCATGGCCCTCTTTAGATTCACCAGTCACTCCCTACGCACCTGCGAAGGAAGAACATGTTCATCTAAAGGTAAGTGACCTCATGGATGTTTTAGGGAGCAATTGGGATACAAGTAAGATAAGAGCAATTCTCCCTGACTTGGAATCAACAATAAAGAGCATTCAAATAAGTAAAATGGGGAAACCTGATACCTTTTCCTGGCTAGCAACATCCACATGCACATACACCGCTCGTTCCGGATATCACAGTTCCATATCTCAAAGGAATTCGAAAGCGAGTAGTAGAGATTCACAAAGCCTCTCTAGCTTTTACTGGAACGCTCAAATCTGGAACACAAACGTGTCAAAAAAGCTTAAACTCTTCCTTTGGAAGCTCATGTCTGAAGCACTCCCAACAGGAGAAAACTTGATCCGGCGAAAAATGGAAATCGAAGGCTTTTGTCCTCACTGCAAAGAACCTGAAACAACTGCCCATCTTTTTATTCACTGCAGGTTTGCGAGATCAATTTGGAAAGAAACACCGACAACAAACAAATACACCTAATCCCCATCTTCGGAATGCAAGGATCTAATGGTTTGGGGTAACAGCATAACTACCTTACCGGAGCTTCAATCATACCCATAACACCGTGGATCATATGGGCTATCTGGTGTCACGAAATCAGCTAATTTTCCAGAATCGAACAATCACACCAGAAGAAGTGCTAACAAAAGGAATCATAGATGCTCGAGAATGGCAACAAGCGCAAATCCCAACCTCAAACTTCCGGAAACCGGTTGAACCCTGCATCAACGAACCGCATCCGGAAAACTTCATCCTCTTCACGGACGCAGCTTGGAAATCTGAGACCAAAATTGCAGGTATTGGCTGGATATTGTGATACACGAGGTTTTCAAGCTCTAAATACCAATTAAACCTCTCGTGCTTATCTTATCG
>OVAX01005066.1:0-10214 GCA_900406405.1 Lepidium africanum
TAATATAAATTAGGTAAATATGGGGACTAAATCACCCACTCAATATATTGAGATTACAACAAATATATATGGAATTGGGATATATGACATATATAAATGCATGCCAGTTCCCATATGACACATAGTGGAAAGATCAAAATTTCAAAATTATAACTTTACCTTTTTCCTGCGCAGGGCTAATCGTGCTGATAACGTGTTAAAAAACTAAAAAGAAGAGAGAATAATGGAGAGAAAGATGTTTCTGATTAAGTGAAGGTGTGTGTTTACAAACGAACAAACGTTCGTATATATAGAAAATTTTAGTCGCATTGCATAGTAACGCGTGGGCTCCACACATAATATATTTTTTGCCGTTTATGTTGACATTTTTTAACAACAATAATATTTTTATACTAAATAGAAAATGATTTAACTAGAATTTATAAATTTGAAATTTGATTTGAAATAAAATGACACATATTGGATTTGAAATTTGAACATATAACATGCGTTTTGTCTTGTCTTGTGTGCTTCATTAGGTGCAATAATGGTGGAGATTCCGACAACAGGAGCTCAGGATCTGCTTTGCGAAACACAGTGGGATTGTAAATACTTTTACTGCGAGACCGGTGAACCTCGATGTGAGAAACCAATATGCAAGTGCACTGCATCCTAAGAAACTCGACAACCTAAAGACTGTGAATAACGCTTCGAAATGCAAGTATACGAGTGATTGCGATCGTCGTATGAGATTTACATGTGTCTCAAGATCTTATGTGTTTTAATGGCTATTGTACTTGTACCAATTAGTGCCTACTACAAATTGTTATTTGAGTCTCGTTAGGGACTTTTATTTCATTACTGTTCTAAGTATTATACGAATAAAAATTGGATAAATTATCTTGTTGAATGTCAATCCATATAATTATTTTATTTAGAAATCTGTTCAAGGATTTCTGATGAGAAAATAATCAATTTCCCTATATTTTAGAAAACAATCAATTGAATAAATTATCTTCTTAATTTGTTTTGTATTCTCTTAAATCGGCTTCCCAAATCTACCATCTATTATCTCTGTCATTTGCAGTAAAACTCCAATTCTCACAGTAATCTCCAAGAAGATGAAATACGAGAGTGAGGTAAATCAATGACACATGCCTCATTCATGCTTTCAACCGGCTTCCCGCCAAACATCACGCAACATAACCTGGTTTGAATCCAGGTGGATCAGCCAGTGATCCCGAGACCCATCTTGAAGAAAATATAGGCTCTTGTTGCTAAAGTAAAAAAGTTTCTACAAGACCAAATTAACGGTAAAAAAAAAAAAATTTGACTTTAAACTTTGTTTTTGTCAACAACCTTAAATTTTATTAGAAGAAAAAATAATCGGGCTCTAAAGTTTACTAAAAAAGTTTTGGGCTCTACAACTTACTCAAAATTTTCTGGACCCTCTGATTTATTAAAATGGTTTTGGAATATGTGACTTATGTCACTATAAGAAATATGAGTATCCTTAAACATCAGAAAAACGCTATATAAACAAATTCATAGCGTTGTAGAAAACGCTGGTATATTACCTGTGATAATAGGTCTCTCACTTATTATAGCAGTTTTTGCTTTGTAATTATATATTTGTTATTTATAAAAATTAAATCTAAAACATGATTGGATTGTGTTACGAATAATATTTTTACTTTCTAGAGCAACAAAATCCATTCTCAATCTGATTTATGCATTTCATATATACCTCTCTTTGCTTTTTCCTTCATATCTTTTTCTTCTCGGCCCATATGCATATGATCCAACTCTAGCCTTTCTATCTAACTAAATGATTGGGTCTTTCACTTCAGGTCTGAATTTAAATAAATTGTTGAGATTTTCATCGACTCCACGCTTATTTATCAATTTTAATTACTTTAGAAATCTGCCCATAATTCAGTATTAGTTTAATTTAATGTTATTCAGTATATGACTTTCTTAAATTATAGTAATTTTTTTTAAAATGTTTTATTTAGATAGAATTTTAGATAATACCAAGTTGAAACATGAACTTCGAAATTTAAACAAACTTATATTTTGTACCAAACGAGTCAAATACATATCAAATTTTCATTAATACTCTTTATTAATCCTCTTACCAGAAACTTTTGGCACAAAAATAACACAACAATGATATACATATAACAGGTTTTACGAATTCTTGTATAAAACCTAAAAATACGTAAAATGATAAAGATATTTATTTTCGATAAAATTAAGAAAATCTATACCACAAGTGTATTCTTCCCATATGAGAGACCCCATTTATGCTGCGTACACAAAGTGAAGAAGAAACTTATAGGCCAACATTTTTTCTGGTTACAATAACAGTTATGAAAATTCTCATAGTATTGCATATAGCAAGACAAAAAGAACAAACCTTGTAGGAACTTCTAGAATCTCTGAAGAACGACAGAGTTGGAGAGACCAGCTTGTTCAATCGTCTGAGTGAGATCAGTTAAGGGCTTAGGTGGGAATCCCATTGTCTGAAGCTGGTAGTTCACTGGACTTCCTGGTCGAGAGGAGTCAATGAATGCGCGAATGTCGTTGATTGTGTGATAGTGATTAAACTTAGCCACCAGGCGGGTTCCATCCACTAGTCTCAGTTGGATCGATGTGGTTGGTGCAGTTTCATCTATTACAAGACTTGGAGGTGGTGCTTGTGCTTCTGATCCGGTTTGGTTGGTTTGGATGGGAAAGGCGGTGGAATCTGGAGCCATTGGTGAGCTACTTCCGCTGCCATCAGTGCCACCTAGAGTTCTTCCAACACCCTGAAATGACACTTTAGGTTTCTCTCTTTCCTACAATAAGAAACAAGGCAGGTATATCAGATAAGCTAGACCGGTCATCGCATATCAAAGCTAGCAATAGTTTGTACTGTATGACCAAAATAACCAGTCTCTACAAACCTTTCCAATTACGAGATCAAACTCTAACACAAACGGAAAAAATACTTAGATATTTATGTAAATCTGAGTGTGAACAAGTGCTAATTTTGATAACAGTCATGCTTCTGAGAGATCAGTAACTTTATTAAGACATTACATTTTGATACTGATGCAATATATAGAGCTAATGAAGAAGAATCATACAATATAGATAGGTAAAGTGGACTTACAGGGCATTTCTCTTCCCTTCGCATCAGATTGACATGAACCGGGGCTCTTCTATCTGCAGGCTCAAGCTCTTTCGGGCACTCAGACTTACGAATACTCTGCAAGAACACAAACAGAAAGAAGATGAACAGTTTCACTTGAAACTCCTTCACCTATGATGCCAAAAATTGGTTTATATTTTTCACCTCTAGAAAAGATGCATTTTCTGGATCATCCAATCTCCTCAAAGGACCATCATCAATGGTGAAACCATTCGACCAGAAAATAATGTTGTGAACAACAGGCTCAGGCTGTTGAGGACCAGTTGCAACACTTTCTCCTGAAAGCAATCTCCCAGTTCCAGTGAAGCTCCTTGAACTTGAAGGAGGCTCAAGTGGTCCTTCAACAGCTCCTAGTTGTCTAGCTTGTTGAAAAATCTCATCAACATCATCTTTCTTCGTGGGATCTTGAACAAGCATACCACTGCAACAACAATCAAATTGTTAGGTAATATCCACATGAACCCTAAATTGACACTGTTAAACTCGATCCAGAGTAATCATCATCAAGCTAAATCCAATTGAACAGTTAAATACTATTTAAAAATGAAAAAGATCGCGTAATAAATAATCATCATTATCTAATTCAATAAAGCCAGATCCAAACATGACTAAGATCACTTTAATATCACCATTCGCATCAAAAAATCGATAAACTGAATCATCACTTCACAAATCGAAAATCTGACTCTTAAGGTTTTTCAAAAAAAAAACTAACCTCTTCTCACCACCGGTGTAATACTCTTGAGGTCCATCGGAATCACTATCAGAATCAGGTCCAGACCTTCGATTGAGATCGGAAAGAGTACGGATTCCACCACGACTACTCGAAGGCCTCGCTGATTTCTTATCTTTCGAAGACATCTTCTCTTCTCCGATGCGAATAACTGTAAACGATTTTCAAAAACAAAAAAAAAAAAAAAAAAAAAAAAGAGAAAGAAGGAGTTTAAGAAGGAAAAAAAAAGGTATGAAAAAAATCTAAATTCAATCAAGATATCAAAGGAACGCTAGAGAGACACGCTCATAAGTTTTCACGCGCTAATCAAGCGCGTGGGTTTTATTCTTAACGTAAGGTGTAACCTTACCTCACGCGCTGGCGCGTGACACAAAATGTGGTTGATAGGAGAATAATTAAAAACTTTAAAGAGTACAAAAACTTGCAGATTTGTTGGTACTTGTGGTTTCAACACTTTTAGCAACTTTTTCTTGGCATGACGTTTTGTGCTATTTTAATGTTATTTTCTATTTTAAGTTTATTAAATCTACATGCGTTGACACCCAAATAAACCTATGTTATATAATTATTTAATAAAACAATTTGTTATATAAATTTTTAGTGTCTTATATATTGGAAGATATTATTGTAAGGTTGGACCAGACAAGCCCTGCCAAACATTTCAATTTCTGAAGTTGAAGCATATTTGTGCCAACAAAACCCACAGAGTTGGGCCGCACATGTTCGGACCAATCTAGCTTACGACAACGTCTCCAAGTACGAGAAGATAAAATGGTAATAAATTCTCCGAATAATTTAATATTTTGGTTAATTTATAGGTACACCGAACGAATCTTTTGTCAGAGGCAATAATTGTGTGACTTTGGGTCCGGGTTGTCTCTAAAATAAGTCACTATCGATTTTAGTTACCTAAAAATGTTAAAAAAAAGTATTCATTAGTGACAAAATAGGAACAAAATAAAAATGAATAATCTCAAATTATCATAACAAACCACAATGGCAAAACAAAAATAGAGTTCTTTATCTTTGCCAATTTTGACCGAACCAATGAGTACTACTCCAATGTTTGTTTGGTCGGCCACAGAAGGAAGCCACCAACACCAACATTATACGTTCCAGTATTAAGTACATGTATGTCTCATGCAACAAGACATTACCAATCACATCTACCAAGAGATACGAGGATTACCATTAGCCCCTGAACAATCAAGACTTCAACGAATCAAAACAAACATTGAGAAAAGATTGGGTGGTGCGGAAGGTTATGATCTAATAATGGTTACATTTGGGAACAGCTGCACCATACCTGTAATGATTATGAACCTTTTATGATCTAAATCATGATTCATCCTGAAAAATAGCAACAACTTCACCAAAGGAACCATCTTTTCCGAGTCGAAGGCTCTGGTGATTTATCATCTTCATCCTTTTTTCTACTCTCCATTCCCTGCTTCAGTGACTCCAGTCTTTTTCTGTGACATACAAAAACCTTGGCTATAAGCTAAGAAGCAGACCCAAAATCAAACAGATTATACCAAAAAGATTTATGTACATGACATAGTGATACCAATTTGGGAAGTTTTAACATGGGTTCATCTAGTCAAATGCAGCATATTAGTTTCATGGTAATATTATATGAAAATCGTTATTCTATAAGGTTAGATTTTGTTACAGTACTTGGTATCTGTCATCCGACCGTGCAAACTCCATCTCTGGCGAAATCCTTCTATTCCTTCAGCTCCACTTGCTAGAATCAAGTGCCTGATTACAATATTTTAACGATTTTAGTGAACATTTGGATTCAAGAACAGAATGTCAATATCTGAACAACGGTAAATATTCATGATTACATAGTAGCACAGACCAAGAAAGAAACTCTTTGCATAAAGGTTATCCAAAAACCAATTTATAGTACAGAGATTTTAAATTAGATATAGTCTCTGCATAACTGGACCATTAAGAAAGAATACCTCTCTAGTGATGTGGCTTCAGCTTCAAGCTGAGTAATTCTTTCCTTAGCAAGCTCGATAGGCATAGACAATCCTAACTTGTGTTCGCTCTCTTGAAGTCTTACTCTCAATACCTTATCCTAGAGGAGGATTACAAGAGAAAGAAAAACTCAAGGAAATGGAAATGAAGTATGAGCAGCTATACAAGAAAACCTATCTGAACAAATGGTAAATGTGGAGATAGAAAACATTACCCTTTTTTCAGCACATTGTCGATACAAGGCAAGCTCATCTTGACAAAATGGTTCAATATCATTAATTTGCAAGCCTAAAACGAGAAAATTGAATTCAAACATAGACCAAAGTGAGGACACAAAGACACGATAATGGAGAAAACAGAGACTTACATAGGAAAAGATTCCTTAAAATTCCGTCACACAATTCAACACCTTCAAGCACATGTGAAGCAATTTCAGGAGGGATGACCGGAGATGGAGGACCCATCATTAGGTCGTCGCCAACCAGTATGGTCTCCTCCATCATTGGTTGTGAATCAACTAAAAATTGAAATCATTAGTACTATAACTTTTTATTTAAATTTTCTATGTCAAAAAAAATAAAATTAGACATAATAACACCAGGATCCAAAAACTTCATCACTATGCAACCTCAAAATTTTGAAAAATAATAAAGCAGTTAACTTCCATGCACATATGGTGACACAGATCAAAGGTTTAACAAATTATACTAGGAACTTTTAAATCAAATGAACAAAATAGCACCAAACATAACTTGATAGCATTTTTATTCACAAAAACCCTTAGCCTTAGTAAGATTGGACTTCATTTCATGATTATTAAACTTCCAAACAATGTTGGATTCCTAAGTTTCTAATCTAATTCACCAATTCCCAAATTTCAATACAGAAATATATTATTCACTCACCATCCATGACTGCTGCTCCGTATCAAATCACTTCAGGGACTGAAGAGCAGACCAAATCTGGGTAGCCTGAAAATTCAATCGGAAAAAAATATCCATCAAACACAGAGAAATACTAATAAATTCTCACAAAGGCATTTCATCGAACAGTTTCTGTGCATAAGAAGTATATACCTTTTCGAAAATCCTAAAAATCCGCAAACTGCGATAAGATTTAACAAGGAAATCAAGCAAAAAGCATCCAGTGAATTTGAAGCAGTAATCTGACAACAAAATCCGACGCTGATGATCAATAAGTCCCTCTTCAGGGAAACTTCTTGCAGAAACAACGAGACACTGCTGTTTGGTGTTCGTTTTACTCTTTTGCTTAAAGGACTCAAAATCTAGTTTATTAATACGATGTCGTTTTATGCATTTTGGCGCTTCACAATACTCAACATATTTGTATATGTATCTTTACAACAACCTCAAGCTTTGACCCAGAAAAAAGTCGAATTTAAAGAACAAAAGAAACTGTCTTTTGTCTTTATTAGTTATATTCTCCGTAAATATGGTGTGTTAAATAAATATTGTCACTCAAAATCTAGCATAGGTTTTCTGGAACGTGCAGTGAAACTATGTTCCTTCTGTTCTTTAACACTAAGAAGAGCTTTGCGTCGAGCTTCAGCGCTTTCCAAGTACTCTTGTATTGGAGGGAGAGTGATCTTTTCTTCTTTTCCAACTGCTTTTGCACGACGAATCAACTATCCAACAATAGACAAGGTTAATGGATCTGCATTCAATGTAGCATTTAGCCAAGTAAAGAAGATGAAACTCGGTTCGAACCTTTGAAGCCCATGTTCGTTCTGCTCCTTGACATACATCTCGAATATCCCTGCCTGACATTCTGCATTACCAATCAGAACATATGAATCAGGTGGCCTTGAAGTAGATCAAACAGAAAAGTTTGAAAAAAGTTAGAAACTATACGATTCTGTGGCCTGAGCAAGCTTGATTAATTCAGGCTTTGAGAGTTGTTTTGCGTATTGAACGATGATTTCTTGACGGGTTTGTAAGTCTGGTAAGTCAAACAGGATCATGGAATCGAACCGGCTAAAAATACACGGATGAAAGCATAGGACAGTGGTCAGGAAACTGTAGCAATGAATTGAACGGTTTAAGATGTTTTATTGCTTACCTGATCAAAGCGGGATCAAGATCTTGCTTTCTATTGGTTGCAGCAATCACAATCACTTTTTTCTCCTGTTCAAATCCATCAATCTACAAAAACATAGAAGCAGATTCATCTCACTGGCAATATATAGTCCTATTCTTGTGGTTGTGGACAATGTGATACTGGCAATTTTTTTGTGAGTGTTACTTACCTGCCTTAGTAGTACCGACAGAACTCTACGTGTTGCTTCATGCATCTCACTCTCACGAGAGATAGCAAATGCATCGATCTGGAAAGTGAGTTTGAAGTAAACTTTTAAACTCATAGTCAAGTTTTGAAGTCAAAATCGGAAAATAGTATAAAATAAGAAAACTTTTTTTCACCTCATCAAGAAATATAATTGCACCATCAGGGAGCTCATTTGCTTGTGTAAACACAGTCCCAAGAACCCGTTCACTTTCACCATAATACTTAGACAACACAGCTTCAAGCGGCACATACAGCAATGGTATGCCCTGACAACATATTAAAAAAAGTAAGAGCTACAAGACTCGAAAAATAATTTGAAAGTTCAGAGACGGTTTGCTACTTCTTGACTACTCACCGCCTGATTAGCAATAACACGGGCACAAGATGTCTTCCCAGTTCCTAAGGTTAGAGTTTATGAACATCATATCTAAATTTGTTTCGACAAAGGAGGATGAATTTGCCAAATTTCTTGGGCTAACCTGGGGGACCCTCAAATAGAACAGCCCGGGGTCTGTTTGATTCAAATTTGGACCGTGTTCCACGTACTATATCATCATATACTTCAGGGCTATGAAGGGCCATCAATATTGTATCTTCTATCTCTCTGCGTCACAATAACAGCTATATAGCAAAGTTATGGAATATAAAGCAAAAATGTGATCAAAGCTTACCGCTTTTGCTGATCATATCCAGCAATATTGTCCCATGATATCTCATCAACAGAATCATCCCCAATAGGTTTATTAACTCCATAGATTCTCACTCCCATAGACTCCAATTGAGAGATTAAATTGTCTTTAGACGATTCACGGCTGATAGCTCTACTGCCACCTCCCTTATTTTGTCCGGCTTTTGTTCCAGCTACTTGCAAAGCTGAAACAAATGCCTCAAGTTCTTCAGTAGTCAAGCTTCCCTTCTTTATGAACTCAACTTCCTAACACAATTTGGAACATAGTTAAGATGTTATAGATGAATAAATTTTGTTTAAAAATACCAAAATTTGTCAGTAGAGTATACATCCGAAAAAGAATTGAACTTACCACTTTATCAGAGGTAATTAAAGAACCAAAGATAAGAATGCACAAATCATCATCTGAATCATCTTCATTCTCTCCTAATTTCTTCTTGCTTTCCACACAGCGAAGTGTTATTTGCCAAGCGACTGGACTGCAGTAACGAGAAGAGTAGCGTTTAAGTTTAATCTTATACATCATGCTTCAAATATTGGTTCTTGGAGAATAATTAATAGAGCAATACAATCACCTGTCCCAAGCACGCAATAACATGTCAGAACCACCAGTGCGATCTGAGACTTTCACACCTAATTGGGATCCAATGTTTGATATCAATTGTGCAACTTCACAAGCAGGAGGAACTTGAAACTTTAAAGTGATCTAAAACATAAAACAAACATGTGTATCGTTAAAGTTATACATCAAGGAACACTCAGAAGTAAGTCCTATCAAATATGTATATATACCCAGATTGTCTATAATAGAGAAAAAAATGAGAGAGATTATAGTAGAAACCTTTTGGCCCCTGACAGCAACATTGAACCGTGGGTAAGAACCATACGGCGTTCCTTTACTTTGTATTAGCTCTTCAATTCGAGCTCGTTCTTTCTTGACAATGTCTACATAGTTTGGTGGTGGATCTATCGGAACAGATGACTTCTCATTAGCCTACAAGAAGTTAAGCTATAAAGTAGAATCAGTAATATGGACTCATTCAACAACAAGTGTTTGTTGTTATGTGTGTTACAAAACCTCGTCAGATTCAGCGTAAGCTACTCCTAATGCTCCAACGCTAAAGAGAGCACCCAAAACTGCAGGTGCCATTGAGAAGTATGGAGAATCGTTTAGGGTGCTACAGGATCTCAATACTTCATTTACTTTTGAATCACTCTGCTCAAAGGTTCCTGCAAATTCAAAGACAAAATTTGACTAAGAGAAAAATATTCTACAGGACAGAGAAGTGGAAGTGCACTTGTATCTACCAAAAATCAAAATTCAA
>OVAX01005067.1:0-10213 GCA_900406405.1 Lepidium africanum
TCTCGGAAAACCTACAAAGCTTGACTTCAAACCTACATAACAGCAATCGAAAACCTACAAATCTTGACTTCAAACCTACATAACAGTAATCGAAACCTACAAAACATTTGACCTTCAAACCTACATAACAGCAATCGAAAACCTACAAAGCTTGACCTTCAAACCTACATAACAGCAATCGAAAACCTACAANTTGACCTTCAAACCTACATAACAGCAATCGAAAACCTACAAAGCTTGGTATCTCGGAAAACCTACAAAGCTTGACTTCAAACCTACATAATAGCTATCGAAAACCTACAAAGCTTGACTTCAAACCTACATAACAGCAATCGAAAACCTACAAAGCTTGACCTTCAAACCTACATTACAACAATCGAAAACCTACAAAGCTTGACCCTCAAACCTACATAACAGCAATCAAAAACCTACAAAGCTTGGTATCTCGGAAAACCTACAAAGGTTTACTTCAAACCTACAAAGGTTTACTTCAAACCTACGTAACAGCAATCGATAACCTACAAAGCTTGATCTTCAAACCTACATAACAACAATCGAAAACCTACAAGCTTGACCTTCAAACCTACATAACATCAATCGCAAACCTACAAAACTTGTTATCTCGGAAAACCTACAAAACTTGACTTCAAACCTACATAACAGCAATTGAAAACCTACAAAACTTTACCTTCAAACCTACATAACATCAATCGAAACTACAAAGCTTGACCTTCAAACCTACATAACACCAATCGAAACCCTACATGTCATGCGCAAACAATCAACCTACAAAGGATGTTTTAAACCTACATAACTGCTATCGAAACCTACAAAACATTGCCAATTTGTCTACATAACCTACAAAAATGTCCGCGCGCTGACGTGGAATTACTCATTAATGACAGTTTCGTAATATTTTTTTTTGGTTTTTCACGAAATCAATGGTAGAATTACCTTATTTCACCTTGAAATATTAGATTTGCAATTTCTAACTTTTTTGCCATTTTCCATTCTTTTTAGACTAGATTTACAATTCACCCTTTATTTAATGCATATGATATTTTTGCAGGGGTTATTTTGTCTTTTTCAACACCAAAGATGAGAGAGATTTAGTTTTCTAAAAACTTCTGCTTGATACCTAATTTACAACAAACTTATGTATTTTGCCTTAATTCACCCATTATTATATTAGTATTTGATCATAGATTTTCTTAATCAACTTATTGATTACAGTTAATTGTCAAACGAAAAGAATTATTTAACCAAAAAGAAAGAATGAGAGTTAATTTTAGGCGAGAGAGTGGTATATGGTCGAGAGATAAATAAGAGAGAGAAGAAAATAAATATGTTTTTTTGAATTAAAAATTTATTAATAAAACTAATGTGAAAAAGCATAGAAGAGAGAATGAAATCCGCTGGGTAATTGCAGCTTCATAAATTTTTAAGTGTGGATTTCAATTTCATGAGAAAAAAAAAAAAGCGGTTTTATTTTTTTACTTTTTTGAAAACCACAAATTGCTAAAAATTATATGATTGGTAGTCCAAAAGCGTTTTTTCTCTTTCTTTCTTAAATCCCCCACGCCCCACACTAAACAATCACACCCTAAGTTTCCATGCATGATTCGAGCTTCTCAAATTTTAGCCACTTAATATGTTCTTTTCTTAAACATGTTGCATTGTTTGAGTTCGAGCTATTATAGTTTTTTTTTTTTTTCATTTTTGTTGTTTTCTTTTTATATTCTTAAGATAATGTAAAGTGTATATAGAAGTGCATGTTATCTTATCCGAGTTGGGGACTTGGTTGGCTTCATTAGTCTGGTCTTCTAAGACATTCATATCCGAGCCTTGGTGATCTCTTAAAGTGATTGTGCTGCTTTCGTAATCCAGTTGTCTATGATAAACGGTTTTGAAAAATTGATTGAAGCCCTTGAAAAAATTTTAAGTTGGTTTTGGTATGCTCAAGAGGTCTAAGATATCTTTAATTATACTTAAATATATCATTGGAAATGTACTATAGGCGAGCAAAAAATATAAGTTAAATAAGTTAATGGGTAGTGCGAAGCTCTTTTCAGTCGTTATATATAGCCCTGAGTAATTCAGTTTGGATCAGATCGAGTAGTTTTATTTTTGGTTATTTATAAAATTTTCAAATTGAACCGAAAATAACTAAATTATACTGTGAATCGATTTGGTCCAGTTAACGGTTGATTCGGTTAGTGATTGTTGCTTCCGAATTAACTCGAATTTTACAAGTCAAAAAAAAAAAAAAAGAAAAATTGAAGGCTTCTACATAAAATTTGGATTTGGAGTAAATAAAATAGAGGGAGAATGAAGAAAAAGAAGAAGAAGATCGAGTGAGAAAAAAGAAGAAGATCNTGAGAATGAAGAAAAAGAAGAAGATCGAGTGAGAAAAAAGAAGAAGATCGAGTGAGAGGTTTTTGGGAAGAAAAAGAAGAAGGTGCTCAGAGGATTATGGGAAGAGAAGAGAGGAAGTGGCGCAAAAAGTTTTAGCCTTTTAGGCTAAATTAGGTTTAGAAGTTGGTATAATATTACTTTTATTTTCGGTTAACGGTTGTCTCGACCGAACTAACCCGAAAACATAAATAAACTTTCTCTAGAAATCTTGCCAATTGATCTGAATTAAGCTAAAATAACTGAACCGATTTGTTCAAAATCTCGGTTCGGGTAAATCGGTTCAGTTTTTAATCCCAGGGTTAATTATATGTCCTAACTAATATTTCAGACATTTAGAATTTAACTCCACCATACTGCATAAAATATAAGATTATAGGGTTGTGATTGAGTTATGGATCGAGTGATCTAAAAAGAAATGTTAATCCATAGAAGAACTGTGTAAGTTGCCTTGTTTTGAATATAACGGAATTAATGCTAGTGGGCCTTTGGTAGTGTCTCAGGTCCAATTATTTAACAAACCTATCTTGTCATCAACTGTAATTACAAAACCGAGAAGAAAAAAAGACGGGAAAAAAGTCAAACAAATCTCGAACTTGCAAAAAGGGGAAGTTTAAACCACGAACTCTTGAACCTCCAAAATAAACATCAAATTTTTACATTGACCACCAAATAAACCCTTAATTTATCGTTGACCATTCTGTTTAACTCCGACGTTAACTCAACTAACGGAATCAATTAACCCCGTTAATCCAAGTTAACAGTCTCTGTTAGTTGATACACCACGTTTTTATATACGCATAAACATATTACCTCTTCACTCTCGTCTTCCCTGAAACTCGAAATTCCCAATTCCCTAACCTAAACCTAACTTTCTCGATTTGAAGTTCATATCACCTCTTCTCTTCTCGTATGGTCCTTTCATCTACTTAAGAATGAGCTCGGATTCGACTTCACTGTCGGAGAACTCACGAATGCTGTTTATGAAGAGGTTGAACCTGTTTTGTTGAAAGTAGGAGCAATGGAGAGTGAAATTCAGACTGCCAAAGCTGAGATTGAGGATTGCAAAGTTGTGATTAAAGAACTTAAAGAAGAGTTGGAGAAGAGGAAAATGAAGAAAAATGTTTACACTATGATCCAAATTCTGGAAAGTTTTCTTTGAGACCTGAGCTTTCAAAAGAGAAAACAATTGAATCATGGATTCTCAAATATCAAAACTAAACAAAATTTCATTTGATTGGATGAAACAATTTACTTCAAGACCTTCGAACTTTCTGTTTCCAAAAATGCATAAACAATATGTAAGAACAAGATCAAACATTGCCAATAAGGAAACATATCGATAAGAATGTAGATAAACACCAAACCTTTTCATTATTTCCTGTGCTGTTATTTTAGCAAACTTGTCAATAACCTCTGCAAAACTACTACAGAAAATCACAAAACCATTACATTCAAACAACAAAACACAACACAACTCGAGAGAGATGCAATAATTGATTACTTTCGTCTACCAACACATAACCAAGGTTTGCCCATAGGAGAGAACATAAGAAGAACAATATCAATATCACAAAAATCCGATAGCTCATTAGCCTTTTTTAAGATCCCATTTTTCTATTTAGCAAATGTAGCTTGACGTCCATTTGTATTCTCTAGCTTCTTTATCTTCAATTTTACCCTTCCTATCCTGTAATTTCCCAACTGAAAAACCGAAATTAACATCTTTAATCAGCTTTATATACACAAATTCTTCACTATAATCCAATCATTTATCCAATTTTTTCTTCTCCTCAATTCAACATAGCAATCAGAGCCTCATCACGATCAATCCTTGCATTAAAATGCTTTCCACATCTGCAAATCACAAAAATTATGAAACCCAGTTTATAATTATAATCCTCAATCACTGTGTCTCAATTAACAACACCATTATTGGGTAAAGAAGACAAAGAAGAAAATAGAAACTTACCCAAAGAGGCAAAATCAAACGCAGAGCTGATACTAACCATGATCGAGATTATTAAAAGGACCTCTGGAGAAGAAGAAGAGGAAGAAGAGGAAGAAGAAGAGGATGAGGAAGACAAAAGAAAGCGTAGGAACGAAGAATAAAAAACCAGAGATAGAACAAGAAACAAAGAAAAGGATTGTTGTTAACACCAGACTCTTTTTGTTAACCAAAGAAACAGGTGTTGATTGACTCCATTGAAACCCAACTAATATCCTCTTATCGGGAAAATGGAAGAGATGATGAATCTGTGATATTGAACAGTTAATTGATTCCGTTAGTTCAATTAACGTCAGCGTTAAACAGAATGGTGAACGATAAAAAATTAAGGGTTTATTTGGCTGTCAACGTAAAAACTCAATGTTNTATCGGGAAAATGGAAGAGATATGAATCTGTGATATTGAACAGAGTTAATTGATTCCGTTAGTTCAATTAACGTCAGCGTTAAACAGAATGGTGAACGATAAAAAATTAAGGGTTTATTTGGCTGTCAACGTAAAAACTCAATGTTTATTTTGAAAGTTCGATAGTTTGTGGTTTAATCAACCCATTGTGGTAAGTTGGAGGTTTAATCTACTTTTTTTCCCAAAAAAACAGAAAAAACCTAAAAGCGCCNAATTAAGGGTTTATTTGGCTGTCAACGTAAAAACTCAATGTTTATTTTGAAAGTTCGATAGTTTGTGGTTTAATCAACCCATTTTGGTAAGTTGGAGGTTTAATCTACTTTTTTTCCCAAAAAAACAGAAAAAACCTAAAAGCGCCTAACATGTAAACGCAGAATATCCAAAGAAACATTTATTGTTCCTTTCTTTAAGTCAATCTAACAAAATAAAACCATAAAACCATCTTAAATGTCTTTAACCTTCCTGTTACTATGTACAACCACTTCTTCAAACTTTAGTCTAGATCAATGGTGATAAAACCCTAAAATTTAGAACCTCTTTTTTCTTTTTCCTTCAAGTCTCTAAGAAAGATCTATACCGACGACTTTTGTTGGTTCAGCTCTTTCACTCATGTTTTCACCTAGTCCAAGCTGTCCTCTGTCCCCAGACCCAAATGCATAGATTGTCCCAGACTCGGTCATTGCAAATGTATGACCTGTCCAATACACTGCGTTTGTCGAACTTACATGAATCACACGCTCTTTTTTCTCCTTCAACGATGTAACCAGCTTTGGAGTCAGAATGTTCTCTTCCACATTACCCTGCTATATTCCGATATCAAGACCCTTGTCTTACTTCTCAAAACAAGAGCTCACAACAAAACAATAGACCAGACTTACCTGTCCAAGATTGGCTGATTCACCACAGCCGAATGAGTAAACCTCACCATTATCAGACACAACAAATGTTGTGTAATCTGCAGCGACTACGTGCACGGCTTTGACATCTTTTAATCCTTCTACAACCTTAGGAGTCATCTCTGCTTCTTCGTTTCCATGACCCAAGCAGCCATACCGGCCCCAACCCCACGTACACACTCGCCCATCTCTCCCAATTACAGCAGCATGCCATGCCCCTGCTGAAACCATAACCGGATCCAATTTCAAAAGGCTAAACTGCTCAATCAAGCGAGGCTGTTTTTCACTGTTTGCAGAACCATGCCCAAGCTTCCCACCCAAACCGCAGCCAACAGAGTACACCGACCTACACAGAAGCATGCAAACAGCAATGGTGAGCATATATAACTCGGGTTAAGAAAGATGACAATGTTACAGAGACTCACATGCCAGTGGGTTGCCATGCTAGAGCAAGTAGATAGCAAAAGCCAGCAGAAATCTGCACGACCGGGATGTTCTCCAAGGCGCCCAACAAAGGATGAGGCAACACACAGTTAACGTCAGTTTGGTGGCCAAGTCTCTCATCATTTCCCCATGATAATGTATAGACTCTTCCTTCTCTAGACAAAACCGCTGTGAAGTAATTTCCTATCGCAGCTTGTACCACGAAGATTTCCTCCAAGGACTTCACCAGCTGGGGAGTTGTGATTACCTTGGTTTCTTGGACCTCTAAACCAGCTTGGCTAAAATAATCTTTTCCAGAGGCATAAACATGACCAGCATCACTGATGAACATTGTTCTATCAGTGCCAACAGCTGCCTGAATTATCTTGATCCCGTAAAGTGATCTGCAACACAATGTACCTTTCATTAACACAACCTTACTGACAATTAGACCAAACTGAATCATCAGAGAAATGAGTAACCTGACTGGTTGAGGCTGCCAAGTGTCTTGAGTGGTTCCAAGTCCGAGTTGGCCTGAACTGTTCAATCCAAAAGAGTAAACAACGCCCTTTGATGTCACGACAATGCTATGACCAGGACCTGCAAGTGCTTGTGATTTCTCCCTCCTGCAACCATATTCACCAGCTTGCATAGACCTTAGAACCAGTTTCCACGAGCCCCCACATCTCCTTTTGATTTCTTGACGTTTTTCCTCTCCCATGTTTTTAAATATGGCTCTCTTTTTGCATATGTCGTAAGCTGCAACTTCTGAGATGGAAAGTTCAAAGTCCGGAGAAAATTTTGCCGGCTTCCTGAAGAATGAGCACGTTACCTGAGGATAAATGAAATAGATAGCATCAGTAATCAGAAAACACAAAATCAAAAACATGAAAGAAAGAGGAGAATCACTAGCCTCGAGTTTAGCAAGGTCCCGAGGACCTAAATCACATGTTGTGAGAAGATGAAGAACAATTGAAGGATAAGAAGCCAAAAAGAATTCTCCAGGAGCAGAAATTCCAAGGCAATGGCGTTTTAGACGCAGAAATGAAGGAAATGGCAACTCCATTGCCACGATCGAATTCTCTGCGATGCTATGGAGTTGTAACGTAGCAGGGCTACTACCACTTGATGTTGTAGTATCCATTGGACACTGCTCCGGTTTTGCAGAGTCCAAAATGTTCATATAAACACACTGAAAATCACCAAAAACCACAACTAAACTACTGCATTATCCACTACTATAATTGACAAAAATTTCAAGGCTATAGTAACAAAATAGCTACCTTGGATGCTAAGTCGTGATGAATGAAGACTTAAATTACAGATAAATTTTTGTGAGACAAAATGCTGTTCATGTTTAGCCAATAAGATCACATAAGAGATCATCAAGATCAAAAATTTGTAGTCCACTAACAAAAACAACGAAATCATTAGATTAACAAGTGATTCAACAAAAACACACTACACAAACCCAGATCAGAAACACCAACACCAAAAAGAAACATGTGTCAATATATATAAAGCGATCACAATATCCAAATTCTCTGTTTCTAGAGATCGTGATCGTGATGGTGATCATCGATCAGGGATCATCAACATAGAGAAACCTTAAAGCATAAGAAGGATCAAGAGACCCATGATTGTCACCAAAATTTAACATCTACGGTTCAAAGGGATAAATTACCAGACTTTGGGACTCACAAGTTGGACCGAAAGAGAGAGAAAAAAAAAAAGAGAATTTTTTGTTTTGGTTTTGCGGTGGAATTCACAGAGAAGAAAAGGAAGGGACTTGAATCTTTTTTTTTGTTGTGTTCTTCTTCTCCGTGAATTTCTATAAAGAAGAAAAGAAAAAGAGATTTCCTTTGGGTTTTTATGGGAACGAAGAAACGATGAGGTAAAAGCTTTTATCTTATATCTTATACGTTTTCCACTAAAGGGATTAGGTGTCTTCGTCCTTTCATGGAATTTTAATACTTACGAGTCCACTTGTAAACAAGCCCAAGTCCATACTTCAATTTTTCAATTACTATTAAAGAAATCATAAATGGACAAATACGAAAAGTATCGGAGAATCCTTTTAGGATAACTACTTTAAATTCATAGAAAATTACATTTTTGAATGTTTTGTAAGAAAGTTAATCATAAAAAGATAAAAAAAACTTCAAATATATTAAGATCAGTTGCAAAAACATTTCTCTAAAAAATCTCTTTGAAAATTACTTCTTTTTTTTCGATATCTTAAGCATAGTCTTTATTATTCATTGGGAGTGAACACCGCCAAAGGCTTCTTCAGATTCAGGGAAGGTGCAGCTACTCCTTTTGGTTTCTACCCTTCTGTTTATCAGTTCTTTTAGTCAAGGTTTCTCAAGTTTTCTTGTCGGAAGCTTCAGGGCTAGATAATCAATCTGGCGACACCTACGGTGGGTTTGGCAGCATATCTCATGGATGTCTCACGGACAAGCTATAGTTTTGCCTTGGTTGTATCTGAGGCACCTCTTGTTGGTGTGGACCATTGTCGGTATGGAGTTTCTCCTCACTCTGTTTGTTCGTGCTATGTTATTCAATTAGATAAATTTAATGGGTTTCATGGTGAAATGAAGATATGAAGTCGTCCTTTAGTGGTGTGATGAACATGTTTTGCTAGTGTGTCTACTTTATTTCTCAGGTTTTCATTTGCTCTGTTTTGACTGTAGTTGTAATTAGCAGATTTTTCAAAAGAATTTTTTTGTATTGCATTGAACAAAACTAAAAGAGATCACATGTGTCGAAGTATTATGAACATGGAAAACTCTAATGATCAAACTCGACTTCATAGCTTAACCAAAGTAGCTTATGACGGGTCAGCAATATACATAAATTCTAGACTAAGGGAAGAATGACCGTGTTGCAACCTATAACACCACCCAAAGTTGGCTTAGCACACTTTGCATGTCAAAGTGACATTACATTGCATTTAACTTAGCTAAAAGAGGTCATATGTGTAGAAGTATAATACTTAGCTAAAAGAGGTCACATGTGTAGAAGTATAATGTCTGGATTAGTTATATAGTGTAGACTTGTAGTCTAGGTGTGGTAAGGTTTTGATTTAAGCACACTACAAAAAAAAAGTTGTTTATTGATAGCACAATGGCATATCACGATTTGTTATAGTGCTATCAAAAATCAATTTTTATTTACAATTACTATATGATAACATTTAATAAACGCAAAGAAAACTTTTACAATAAGCAGGAAAAGGAAATCACTTTTTCTGCTCAACACTTAGTGAAATATTCACTTTTCTCTTATTCTCTCTCATCGCAGAAAACCCTAAACATTTGGTACTCTCTCTGACAAAAACTTTCTCGACTTCGCCACTAATTAATCTTCCCACTGCTATTGTTTAAGGTCTCTGTCACTACACCATCCTCGCTGGATTTAATTTTGTCGTTCTATGTCCAATTTGAGCTGAAATCGAAACCTATTATATCATACTTTTCTGTTATGTATCTCTATATGGAAATTCTTTTGGGTTTTCATATCTTCCATTATAGCTTTAGCAAATGTACGCAACCTATTTGTTTCTGGAATTTTAATCTAAGGTTTATCTCTGTAAGCAACATATCTCGTTCTGGTATTTCGATTTAAGGTTCACCTCTTTGATGAGCATATTCTCTACGATTTTGTGAATGCATATAACCTATTCTCTGTTAATCGATTATGTATAATATAAATTTGNATATAACCTATTCTCTGTTAATCGATTATGTATAATATAAATTTGAGATTCTAAGGGCATATCCAACCTATCTCCATTTCTAACTCCAAAACCCATTTATGGAGTAAAATGAACTCCAACCCACCTATATTTCCCACTCCAAAATGGAAGGATGAATAGTGTTACTCCAAATTTGGAGTAACACTATTCATCCCACCATTTTGAAATGAGACTTTTTTTTTTTTACAAATTAATCTTTCAAATTTCAACATTGTTCGAACCGGATCTAGCACAAGGAGCTAAGTCCACGGTTCTGATTAAAAGAGGGAAGATTGGGCAAGGATTCTTTTAGGGTTTTGGAGAACAAGAAGT
>OVAX01005068.1:0-10209 GCA_900406405.1 Lepidium africanum
GTGAGGAAGCTTCATTCCGGATGTTTTGGTTAATGAATTAATTGCTATCATGATGGGAGGACTTAAGAATTTCCTTTATATAGGATTGTGAATATTTAATCTATAGCTCAATATTTGACTTCTATTAATTGTGTCATTGAGAAGTGCTCCGCCACTTAAAAAACTTTAATATGTAAAAAATAAGAAGAAGTAATCTATAATGCATCGACCGCTGTTTTAATGCGATTCACGTCCTCTTTCTACCCGTAAGTCTATCTTACCGGTTGAACAATCGGTACACTACGTTTGGGAAATTTTAAAAACTTGTTTATCAATCTAACAAATTACCACGCAATCATTTCTTGTGTTTTGTCGTTACTCACACGGTTCCAAGAATCATTTTCCGGAAGGTCACCCATCATTCGGTCTAACTATTAAAAAAAAAAACTTCTAGTGAAAATAAAGAGAGAAGATGTTAAACTGGATAATTGTCCTACATTGGAGATACAAAAAGTAGTTTCTGATCTTTGTATGGCATATAAAGAGGAAGAAACTTATTGGAAGCAGAAAAACAGGAATAAATGGTTAAACAAAGGAGATAAGAATACAAAATACTTCTACGCTCAAACTAAGCTAAGACGAGCGAAGAATATGATTATTAGACTATTTGACTCGTCGAATTCATGGCTAGATCAAGAGCAGGATATTGAAAAAGAAGCAGTAGGCTATTTTCAGGATCTTTTTCAATCAAATGGAACTACTGATTTTGATTCTTCTTTGGAAGGCATTACATCGAGAGTCTCAAATGAATGGAATAATACTCTTTTAAGCAAGGGTGCAGAAAAGGAAGTTCGAAAGGCTGTTTTCATGATGGATCCTGGTAAAGCACCAGGGCCAGACGGAATGACAACACTTTTCTTCCAACAATCTTGGGAGGTTATCAAGGATGATTTGGTCAAGATTGTTAATGACTTTATCGATACTGGAGTTTTTGACAAAGAGCTGAATCAGACAAACATATGTTTGATTTCGAAGGTGTCGAGACCGACTAGAATGGTCGAATTTCGACCTATTAGTCTATGTAATGTGGTGTACAAAGTTATATCTAAGGTGGTATGTCTACGCTTAAAACAAATTTTACCCCTTTTGGTTTCAGATACCCAATCTGCTTTTGTATCAGGCAGGTTGAAATCGGATAATATTCTAATAGCTCAAGAGATGTTTCATGCATTAAGGACCAACAACAAAGTAAAAGGCGCTTTTATGGCTATTAAGACATATATGAGTAAAGCATATGATCGCATTGAATGGGGTTTCCTTTCAAAATCACTCCTGAAATTAAGCTTTCACGAGAAATGGGTCAAAGGAATATTACATTGTGTATCCTCAGTTCGATACTCAATTCTCATAAACGGGAATCCTTCTTCGAGTTTCTCCCCACATCGTGGGCTACGCCAAGGCGACCCCCTTTCTCCGTATTTATTTACCTTATGTACAGAAGCATTGATTGCCAAGCTTAAATATGTGGAATCACATAAACAATTATAAGGAATATCAGTGGCTAGAAATAGTCCGGAGGTATCCCATTTTCTTTTTGCAGATGATAGTCTTTTTTTTTGCAAGTCCAACATGGAAGAAATAAATACTATTTTGAACGTTCTAAAAAAATACGAGGAAGTATCATGATAACAAATTAATTTTGCGAAGTCGTCTATTCAATTCAGGAAGAATGTAGATCCAATACGACGACATGAAATTCAAGAACGACTGGGAATTCACACTTTGGGTGGGATGGGGACTTACTTGGGTCTCCCATAAGGGATAGAAGAGGCTAAATCAAAAGTCTTTTCCTTCGTTAAGGAAAAGATAGACACAAGGGTTAGTTCTTGGTCTGCTAAATTCTTAACTAAAGGAGGGAAAGAGGTACTCATAAAATCAGTACTCACGGAGATACCATCCTATGTTAAACATTTTATGTGGCAAGCTATTACTGGTCAACTTGCAGTTAAAACTAATTTGGTACGCAGAGGGATAACATGTAATGAACGATGTGACATTTGTGGGGCAGAGCAAGAGACAATTAATCATGTACTCTTCTAGTGCCCGATAGCTTTGCAAACTTGGGCACTTTCAAAAATACCGGCAGGACCCAATTTTCCTGGATCGTCTATTTTTTCAAATATGGATCATCTCATATGGAGACTTCCAAAATAGGATGACCTGACAAGCTATCCTTGGATAATCTGGTCTCTCTGGAAAACAAGAAATGAGAGAGCTTTCTCAAACAAGGTAAAAAATCCTCATAATATTACTTTGGAAGCAGAGGTGGAGGTGCTTGCCTGGAAACAAGCTCAATGACCCAATACCCGAACAAATGGAGATGCTTCACTTACTATAAATGAACAAGTTACATCTATTTCTCGCCCTATTACAACTAATCTGGTGTTTACATGATATAGATGTATGGTCGATGCTTCTTGGAAAGAATCTGATCTTGTTTTAGGGTTAGGATGATACTACTTTCCCTTTGAGTATGGTGGTATGAACATGGGCGCACAAAGTATAAGACGAAGCTTCTCCCCCTTACATTCAAAGTTTAAAGCTCTTTTGTGGGCCATGACATGCCTACTAGCTCTTCAGATGATAGAAGTGGAGTTTTTGGTGGACTGTTCGGACCTTATCAAGATGATAGATGATCCGTCAGCCTGGCCAGCTTTTAGCCCCTACCTAGATGATTTTGGGAGGCTTCGAAGCTCGTTCTGGCATTGTTCCATAGCTCTGATCCCGCGGGCACTTAATCACAAGACGGATTTCTTAGCACGCAATATTCGAGTTATAGGTAGGAATTTTGCTTTTGTGAATGATGTACCCACACATTGGTCTCATCTCATGAGTGATTGAAGTTAAGTTGACAAAAAAAAAAGAGACGATATTGAGATGTGAGGTCAAGCTGATGGTAAACTCTTTCCCCGCAATTGTCTCCTTTAAGTGAAAAGTTATAACTAAGATCTTAACAAATGGTATAGTGTATATATGGAAGATTATAGGTATAATACTTGGTTTTGAAATTGTTCTCAAAAAACCAATCTACTCTTATAAATTAACAAAAAAAATATCTATTGTGTTTTTTTTCTGTTAATAATTGAATCGATAGAAACTGATCCATAACCTAAATCTCTCAAACCTTTAATAGTATCCCGTGAAACAAACATAATTTCTAGAGCAGAACTTGAGTTCAACAAATGTATAAATGTTCAATTGATTAATTGTCTTATCGGTTTTTGACTGGTTTTACGGATTTAACTTAAATCCGACTTTTAGTTCAACTCGGACCGATTTTAGTAGTGAATCACGGTCTAACCGGTTGGATCGGTCGATCCGATCAGGTTTTCAAAACACTGATTAATTGTCTTAAAATGTTTCATTAAAGTCAAATTGAGTTGTTCGATGCTATCATTAATGTTTCATTAATGTATAGCTTACATACTTGAGTTGTTCGATCTACCAGCATTGATTGCTAGAACCCCAATTTGAATCACAATGTCAACGGTAATTTTTGGTAACTAATCTATATTGAAGTCCACAAAATTGATTGAAATATATATATATATATATATATATATATATTAGGTTTTTATTGTGAATATATAATATATTTCAATTCGTTTTAGCGGGTTGAGCTCTTGTAAATATAGTGGTTTACATGTCTTACCTAACAACTCAATTATCTAGAGTTCGGCTCAACTCTATTGGAAATAAAATGTTAAAAGTAGAATTGTAGATCGAGTGTTATCGATTTAGTTTTTGATAAAAAACTGATTAAAATACATATTCGGTTTTATTTTGGTATGATATTGAATATATATACTGGGGGGATGCAAAGCCATAACTTATAAGGCACGTGTCCCATGCTGAATTTTTTTTCCATTTTAAATATAAAACTTCCATTATATATATATATATATGTTTTATAAAGGGCTTTCTTATTTTTTTTATATAATTGATTCAATGATTTAGAGACTATTGGAAAAAAGTGCCTTATGCCCAAATTTTTAAAACAGGTAAATGCCCCAGCCCAAATTTTTTGAAAACAAAACATCAACATTAAAACCTAAACGTAACAAATTTATCAAAAACTGAAATCAGAAACAATCAAGCAATCATCGTTAACACATTCATCTTTTACATTTTTATTTTGTTCTTTCTAATTTGTTTTTATTTTTATGTTATAAAGTTCTTTCTAATTACTTTGTTTTTATTTTTATTTTATAAAGTAATTGTTTTACAATTCCTAAATTTATATTAGTGTTTTTGTTCAAACACGTATTTGAATAAGACGAGAAGAACTTAATGCACTTTGGATGAATTTAGTACTATTAGAACTGATTTCAATATGAGAAACATTATATAAAAGAAAATTAACTAAAAAAAACTTATTAATATATAAAAGTAAGGTTCTTATAAAAAAAATACTAAAGAACTATTCTGCGTTCCTCTATATAGTTATCTGCTTATTACTAAATTCATCGAAAGTGTTTTTCAATATCTTTTTTATGGAGAGACGTGGGATAGTTTTTTAACATCTGTTTTTTATAAGAACCTTACCTTTATAGTAACAAGTTTTAAATTTCTTTTATATAATATGTCCCAGATTAAAATCAATTTTAGATCCGTTACTGAATATATATATATATATATTTGAATTCGTTTAAATTTGTGAAGTTCTTCTAAATCTATTGGTTTACAGTCCCAACCAACTAATGACTCAACCATATGGAGTACAATTCTACTCTACTGCAAATAAAGATTAAAAAAATAGAATTATAGATCGGGTTTTCTCTGTCAATTATCTTGACTACTACAACATATTATTATTCTGACATATATTACATTCATGGTGACAATAAAAAATGTGAGATAATTAAGAAAGGTTTTTAGGTGATAAGTCTTCTTAATATATGCATCAAAGAGAGAGAGAAAGAGATCCAAAACAATTCGAATTCAAAAGTAAGAAACGATTTTGAGAAACTAAAAATCAAGGAAGACTTCAAGTATGGAAGGACATGGCGTATTCATCGACTTCAGCTTTAAGGAAACACGTTACTCCTTCGTAAGCCACCTTGAAGCTGCCATTCGCCGGTGGAATATTCCAGTATTCGTTGCAGAGCACTGCGAGGAGGCGACAGTTGAGACCGGTTTCCGGTTACCTGATAAGATTTTATCGACGATTGAGAAATCGAAAGTTTATGTGGTTGTTTTATCTAACAGTAACAACAATGATTTTTCACCTGTTTGTTTGGAAAGACTCGTGACGTTTATGGATCTCCAGAGACGTAAAGATGATTACGTAGTCATTCCTGTCTTTTATGGTGAAGTCGCTGGATCGATCGTTGAGCAACAGACGAAAGCACTCGAGAAGACTTTTTCTGACAAAGAACAGGTTCAAAGATGGAGCAACGCTCTAATCGAAGTTTCCAAATTACAAGGCCATGAATCAAGTGACCAACCGAAGTAAGTTTCTATATAAATTACATTTTTATTTATTGTTACAAAATTTTAACTAATTTAATTCATTTATTAGAGTTTATCGGATATTTTTTGTTGAAATGTCTACCTATAGAGGAAATTTATCTATGTGACTTAGAGCATCTCCAAACCACCTCTATATTTTCCTATAAATGTTATTTTAGAGTAAAATTATCTCCAATTTATCTCTATTTTTGTCTTTGAAATAGTAGAATGCTATTTTTTTCTCTATATTTAGGGGAGTGCTATTTTTTCCTCTATTTTAGAGAACTTTTTAATTTACAAAATAATCATTTAACTTTTTATAAATAATATAAATAATCATTAACTATTATAATAATCACTAAATCTAAATAATAATTAAATTTTCAATATTATAAATTATAATATTATAAACCAAGATNCAATATTATAAATTATAATATTATAAACCAAGATATGAGATACACTTAGCATGAGACAGGACTAAACTCTAAAACTATGAAGATTATACACATACTTGGTTCACAACAATGAAAAGTTTATATATTAAACAACACAAAAATCACAAATGGCTAACTAAATTTCAAAAATATGGAAAATTCTTTTATTAAATAAAATAAATGGGGTTAAATTACAATTTTAAAAAACAAGTGGGTATTAATGATAAATTAAATAGAATATACTTAGAATATTCTATATAGAGTAGAAAATAGAGGAATACATTGGAGTAAAACACACCTCTATTATAGAGTTCCTCTATTTTAGAGTGAAAAATAGTGGAATACATTGGAGATGGTCTTAGTAGATTTCATGCAAAAAAACCGTTTAACCGCCATATTTTACAATTTAACTTTTCATTTTTGTTTAAATTGTAAATCAATCTCACAAAATATAAACTAATAACTAAAATTATAATACAAAATATATATATATATATATATATATTATTTTTTAACATTGGGCCACAACTGGCCGGCCCATTAATTAAGTTCCTGCATAATGCAGGCAGCGGGACTCGATCCCTAGATATGCAAGTGCGCTTGCCTTTAGTGGAATTACCGTCTACCACTAGACTGAAGACCACTTTGATAAAGAATATATTAAATCGAAATCTTCGTAACAAAAAATTCAAATCTACTATTAAAATCTTAAAAGTTTAATATATGTGACTATAAAAAACTTTTTGAATTTCGCATAAAGACTATATTCATATTATTTCGATTTTGTGGGTTTGAATTATATTTTTAGACCGATGGAGGGATATGTTACAAAAAATGACAAGTTGGATGATGTTTTTGCTGAAAACATATTAATTAATTCATTTGTGTGAATTTTTTCCATAAATTATTTTTGTGACTTTTGTTTTTTATAAGGGAATAGGCAAACTAAAATCTATTAGGACTAGATAAATAAAGAAGAGTGAATTTTGTGATATATATCAAAAGTTTTGAATTTTTTCTTCCAAGTTTTATTATACAGGTTTTTTTTTCGTGTCTGTTTAATTATACAGATATAAATCTGCTAGTTCGAAAAGAGATGATTTTTTAATTATAAATTCATGTTATAATACATACGTGGTTACTTTTCTGTTTGGTTGAGTATAAATGGTATTTAAAGAGAATCAAAGAAAAAGAATATTATGTATATAAATAACTTCGTTGCCAAAAAAAAAAAAATGTATATAAAATAACTTAAACGTTGTCGGGCTAGTCTTTTGGTTTAAATGATCTAAGCTAATAGCTCTGACATCAAAGATTCGATCATTCTGAAAAACTATAAAAAACTTTGCAGATCCAATTGTTAAAAGAAAAACGTAAAGGATCATATAACGGAAATAACCTTTATGGTAACAACCTGCAGTGACTCGGACTTAGTAGAAGATATTGTTGCGGATGTGCGCGAGAAGCTGTGTCCGACCGGTATGATCGGGTTCTACTCGAGGTTTATCAAAATCGAAAACTTGCTTTGCAAGCAATCTCATGGCATCTACCGGTTTGGGATTTGGGGTATGCCTGGCATAGGAAAGACAGTCATTGCTCGAGAAGTCCTAAAACAATTGTCTAAAGACTTCAAAAGTCAGTGTTTCATCGAAAATTTCCATGTAGCATTTCATGCTAAGGGACTATACACATTGCGGGAAGAATATTCTATCGACAAACTCAAAGAAGATAAAGTTCTCATTGTTCTTGATGATGTTCGAAATCCAATGGATGCTGAGTCTTTCCTAAGAGGGTTTGATCATTGTTTTGGTGATGAAAGTTTAATAATAATAACATCTCGAGATAAACAAGTTCTTCATCAATGTCGGGTTGAAAATGTTTACGAGTTACCAGCTTTAAACAACGGTGAGGCCCAACGTTTATTCACTCGGCTTGTGTTATCAGAGAAAGAACCAAGTGATAGTAATCTAGCAGAAGTTTCAAAGAAGGTCGTTGACTATGCTAATGGTAATCCTTTAGCTCTCTGCATCTTTAGTAGAGAGCTAAAGGAGAAGAAAGTGGAAGAAATGGAGGCGGAATTCGAGAAGATCAAGCGATGCCCTCCGCAGGAGATTGTGAAAGTGTTCAAGAGCAGCTATGATGCGCTCAGCAACAATGAGAGGAGCATATTCTTAGACATTGCATTTTTCTTTAATGGCGAAAACCTCGAATATGTCATTCGTATACTTGAAGGGTGTGGTTTCTTTCCTCACGTTGGTGTTGACCGTCTCGTAGAACGGTCTTTATTGAAGATATCAAAGAACAACAACGTTGTGATGCAAACTTTGGTTCAGGATGTTGCTCGGAAAATCGGAAATGAAGAAAAAAATCAAACTCTGAGGCGTCGCAGAATGTCAGATCCTTCAGACATTAAATCATTACTAGAAGAAAAAAAACCTAAGGTACTACTAGTCACATTATGAGATTTTTGTCTTCTAAGTTATTAGGTTCCGATCTTCTGAGTCTGGTTGTTAAATGCCCCAGGTAATGGTTCATGTATATGAAGTTCGAGTTCATCCCACCACAATCCCACCACATGTAGTAGTTAAAACCGGGTTTTTAGGGATGAATTTGGAATATAGATCGGACCTTATCGATCCGATAAGAAAGTTATTAGGTTTTGTCCAAACTAAAGTTTGGATAGACGTATTCATCAATCTGATTAACTTGTGTGTGTGTTTTGTTTCTATTAGGGCACTGAAGTTATTGAAGGGATATTTCTAGACGCAACAAACTTAAGCATTGATGTTCATCCTATGGCGTTTGAGAATATGTACAATCTTAGACTTTTGAACATTTACAGTTCAAACTCTGGAACTTCTCAAGAAGTCCCTCTTCGTAAGAAACTGCATTCTCTGCCTTATGAGCTCAGGCTACTTCACTGGGAAAACTTTCCGTTGCAATCGTTTCCTCAACTTTTTGATTCGAGCTATCTTGTTGAACTCAACATGCCTTATAGTCAGCTTCAGAAACTCTGGGAAGGAAAGGTTAGGCAAAAATTCTTAGAACCACAATTGTTTTATTGAATTCTTACATTAACTGAAGTATCAAATTTGTGCGTTTTGTTATATGCCACAGAGTCTAGCGAAGTTGAAGAGGATAAATCTTAGCCATTCTCAGCAACTAGTTGAAGTTAATGAAATCTCGAAAGCTTTAAGTCTTGAGCAAATCGATCTTCAAGGTTGCATAAGCTTAGAGAGCATCCCACACATTGATCAACTAAAGAATCTTCAACTTCTTAATCTTTCTGGTTGCACAAAACTCGATCGTACAGAGATTATAGAGAAGATAAAAAGACTTGATCCAGATGGAGGCTTAAAAGAAACAGAATCTGTATCAATGGTGTTCTCCTCGTTAATTAAAAGTTGAAAGAGGATAACAAAGAAAGCTTTAGAGAAACCAGAAGATTTACTACTAAATCTTTCCAAATTTCCCCCTACAGATGTCTTAGAAAAGACAGTGATCGTAAGATCAGAAGAAACAGTCATTGGGGAAATACCCCGAAAAGGGCTTAAAACTCAGATCACAGTGTTGTTATCTGCTGAAGAGAAGACAAGTAGAGGAGGGTTGTATGTCTGGTTTGGCTTTGGTTCATTTGGATTGTGAATATTGCTCTGTTCTTCTCTTGCTTTGATGTATTACTGTTGAGGACAATCTACTTTTACTTGAATAAGAAGCAACCATATAGCCGATCAAATTAGCTAATGAACTTGTAATTGATATTTTCTACATTTCCTATAATATATTCCTTTCTACCATTTTTTTCATCTTCTTAACTTATCTTTCCTTGTCTATAATATATTCTTTCTTTTTTTGTCACAAACTAAAACTTCCATTAATTAAGAGCAGAGGGGTAGGTGAATATTAAGAGCTGCTTTTGCCATCAAATCAGCTTCTTTGTTACATGAACGATTAATAAACTTAAAAACAGAGTTTTCAAAAGATCTAGAAAGTGATAAGATATCAAAGATAATGCTCTGTATCTCCTTTGGTGCTTCTTGTACATTGATTACTTTGATGAGTGTGAGAGAATCAGAGCAGATCGTGACTCTTCTCGTTCCATGTCGAAGAATACATTGAAGTCCTTCTTTCATGGCTAAGCTTTCAACTAGAAATGCTGAGTTGATGATGTTCTGGGTACGAGCTTGTTGGAGAATAATAGTGTTCTCCTGTGATTTCAATATGATAAGTGTGATTTTTGACAGTTCTTAAGCATAATTTTCATTCACATTTTACACCATTT
>OVAX01005069.1:0-10207 GCA_900406405.1 Lepidium africanum
CTCAAGCTTTTGCACTTTCTTATATAAATATCTTATTTCCTAAAAGAAGCTTATAAGTAGTCCTTCAGCAATCTGAGCTTTGAGAACCTCGACATTAACATCTGCCCCTCTAACTCCAGCATTATTAACCTGAATAAACACCAAACAAGAAGTCATAACAGAGTTGCTAGTCTTAGAGATACGGTCGCTTAAGAGTTTGACTCTTTTTAATTGCAACAAATAAAAATTTACAACTCTCCATCTGTGATTTAACTGCAACTGAAAGACAACAACGACATGATAAGAATCTGCTGTGTTTCTGCAGACCACTATCAAATTCAACCCAAACGAACAGAAACTAAACAACCAAAAAGAAGATATCTATGTCAATCGACTGAACAAAATACAAAATACAAATCATAAATTCTTAAATTCCATCTAAATAGAAGCTGAACCTTAGTGTGTTTTTTCCAGCTCACAAACATACATTAGATGATATCACAAACATACATCAAATCAATGGTAAAAGAAGAGTATATATCTATATACCTCTTGCGTCCATCTTCCTGGGCTTGCTTCTGCCTCTGCATCATCTGTACTTCCTTCAAGATTAATAACTCCAAGTCCCTCATAGCCAACCAAACTGAGAAGCAAATCAAGATACAATGCTCATTTTGCAAGAGCTAAATAGTAAGCAAAACCAATGAAGTAAATTTGCAACTCTACATTTGTGAATTAAGCTCTCCTCTGATCTCAATTTCAAAGAGCATAATTCTCAGAAACAAAAATCTATAGATTATAAGAACTCATGTATTTGATTAAATCTATCTCAATTTGCATAACAAAGATATATGTTCCTCTTTTTTCCTTTTTTTGTCAAACAGATAGATGTTTCTCATCATAGTTATATTGTAGCTAAAAAGACTAAAGAAAGATACAATTAGCTGGACTGAAATGACTAAGACTAATTCTATTTGATATATACAAAGCAATGGTTTTATTAAATCAAACACGAACTAATCTGGGTTCAAAACGGTTCAAAAGACTCTTCGTAGGAGCGTTCAATATCAGAGTTTCCATCATCATCGTCTGATTGAAATGCTATGTCTTCTTCTACATCATCAAGTTCCTCTGATGGACCATGTAGATGTGTTAATGTTTCTACTTGCAATGTATCAACATAAACAACTGGATGCTCATTATCATCTTGCATTGCAGTAGTATCTAAACTTTGATTGATCAATACTCTTCCTTTTGGTTGTATCTTGACCACTGCATTCCACTGTTCTATTTTTTTTCTGTGTCAAACGTGGATATGGGACATAACATACTTGATCTGCTTGTGATGCTAAAATGAAAGGATCATATTTTGCATATCGTCTTGCGATATTAATATCGATAATACCCGACCTGTGTTTACGCATACCTTTTCCAATGGCCGAGTCATACCAATCACACTTGAAAAGCACAACTTTAAGAGGAATTGGTCCAGGATATTGAAGTTCCAAAATCTCTCTTAATATTCCGTAAAAATCATATTCGTCATTTGAGCTACAAGTTGATGTATTTTTCACACACACTCCATAATTGGAGTTCTTTTTATCTTTTCCATGGTCATATGTATGAAATATGTATCCACGGCAAAAGTACATTGGCCAACAAGTAATCTTTATCATTGGACCATGTATAAGTGACTCTAACCACCTTGGATATGATATTTTATTCCAAGTTTCTTGCACCTAATTTTTACAAAAAGAAGAAAAAATATATATTATAAATTCTATAAAAAACTAGTGAAAGAAGGAAACTTAGTCACTAATTCTCACATGTTTTTGTAACCAACTGGCATAGTTCTTTTCTTTAAGCAAAATTAGATTGTCTGTACTTATGTCAGGATGAACATCATGCATTTTCTCTTCAAACAACCTATATAAAAGTATTAATTAGAACCACAACAAAATATTATATCAGTTTCATACCGTAAAAGAAAGTAGATTTCACATACCTTTCAAATGGTTGTAATTCTTCACAATTCATCAAAATATAGATTTGTGCTACATGATAGTCTTCATCTTGAAACCATATCTCCGTTTTTATGCCACTACCTCTTCCTGGATGAGAAAAAATAGTTGGAATTTTACCAAATTGGTTTCGATCTCCTTGAATACCTCCATCGTAGTGTCGATCTTCCGTTCGATTTTTGGTTTTGATGCGTGGCTCAAAGTCATAACTACTAAAGTTGGAAATTTCCTCGTTGATGTATTGTTCAACAATTGAACCTTCTACTTTGGCCTTGTTTTTCACTTTTTTTCTTTAGGTGACCCATATATCTTTCAAAAGGATACATCCATCTAAATTGCACCGGTCCCCCAAGTTTAGCTTCATTCGGTAAATGAATTGGCAAATGTTCCATGACATCAAAAAAACTGATGGAGGGAATATTTTTTCTAGGTTACAAAGAACCAATGAAATATTTTGTTGCAATAATTCAACATTGTCTTTGTGTAAAGTTTTTGCATACATATCCCGGAAAAATAAGCTAATACCTACAAAAAAAATTCATAAATTAGTAACATAAACAATAACAAAACATGAGAAAAATAGAGCACAAAAAATTAAACGACAACTAAACTACAATTATAGATACATATATATGTATATAAGTATATTATATATTATATAAAGTTATATACTTACCTTGAAGTGTTTCATGTACAGATTTATTCATAAGCTCCACAAACGCAATTGGAAATAGTCGTTGCATCAAAACATGACAATCATGACTTTTCATTCCAGTAAATTTCCCTCCTGCTAAATCTACACAATTAGATAAACTTGATGCATATCCATCAAAAAATTTCACATCATTTTTGAGCCATTGTAGAAAAGTCGATTTAGCATCAGTATCTAATCTGAAAATTGGGAATGGTGCCTTTCCATCAACTGTTAAGTGTAGCTCTTTCCGATTACAATACTCTATCAAATCAAATCGTGATCTGATGTTATCTTTTGTCTTTCCCAGCACATTTAGTAAAATATTGATGATATTCTCCAAAAAGTTTTTTTCGATGCGCATCAAATCAAGATTGTGTCGAAGTTTATGATCCTTCCAATAAGGGAGCTCCCAAAAAATGCTTTGTTTATGCCAATTATGAGTTTCACTGTATCCTTGTAGTCTCCCATGATTTCCTCCACACACAACTGTTTTTGGTAGACATTTATCTTCGTTAAAGAGTTCTTCACCAACAAGTAATTGAGGTGGAGTATCATTCACAATTTTTCCTCTTTTAAAACTTTTTTTATTCCGCCGATAGCTATGATTTATCGGTAGAAAACACCGATGACAATCAAACCAACTCGTTTTTCTACCGTTCTTTAACTGAAATGCATCAGTCTGATTCGAACAATAAGGACATGCCAATCGACTATGAGTTGTCCAACCAGAGAGCATTCCAAATGCAGGAAAGTCACTTATCGTCCACATAAGGTCGCCCGTAAGATAAAATTATGCTTGGTTGAAATATCATATGCATCAACGCCTTTAAACCACAATTCTTTCAACTCTTCTATCAAAGGTTGAAGAAAAATATCAAGACTTCTCTTCGGATGATTTGGACCAGGAATTAGAATAGTAAGAAACATCGATTCTTGTTTCATGCACATCTCTGGTGGAAAATTATACGAAGTCAAGATTACTAGCCATAATGAATAATTATGTCCTGATATGCCAAATGGATTAAAACCATTTGTGCACAATCCTAGGTAAACATTTCGTGATTCTGATGCAAAATCAGGGTATGTCTTTTGAAAATGCTCCCAAGCTTCTCCATCTGATGGATGACACATTTCGTCTTCACTTCGTGAATGTTCTGCATGCCACCTCATATATTTTGCTGTATTTTCAGAATTATATAGTCTCCTTAATCTATCAACTATCGGCAAATAAAACATTACACGATATGCAACTTTTTTCTGCCTAGGCTTTTGGGTTGGATGATATCTTGCTTTTTGACAGAACACACAATTCTCTTTGTCATCATTATCCTTCCAAAATATCATGCAATTATCTCAACAAACATCTATTTTCTAATAAGGCAAACCCAAAGACTGCATAAGTTTCTTTGTATCGTAGTACAAATCCAGTGAGTTGCTACCTTCTAGCAAATATTCTTTCATAATCTGACAAATAGCGTCCATACAGCTTTGAGATAGGTTGTAATCTGTCTTCAAACTCATGAGTCGAGCTGCTAAAGATAGTTTCAAAAGCCCCTCTTTACATCCATCATATATTGGATATTTTGCCGTTTCCAAAATCTCATAAAACTTTTTCGATTCATTATTCGATTCATTACCAAATGCATCTGAACCATTGTCACCTAAGGATTTACTGGCTCTGTATGAGGCTCAGGCCCAAAAATATCTTCACCAATATAAATATTACCAACACTCTCATAATGACTGCTCAAAATATTATAATCTTCTCCATGAGAAATCCAAACCCAGTAGTTACGCATGAAACCCCTATTATATAGATGCGTCGACATTATCTCTTCTTCCAATTGTTTTCCATTCTCACATTTTAAGCATGGACAAAAAAGCTTACCATTCTTGAGAAATAAAGGCTGATTCTTTGCAAATTTTATAAAATTTTCCAAACCTTGACAAAATTGTTCTGAAACTTGATTGGTTGATTGATCAACTCTTTCATACATCGATTGTCGTGTAGTATATATATCATTATATGAAGACATCACGCTCGCCTACAATATAAAAAAATAAAACAAAAGTCATATTAACATATTATATAAAAAATGTTTGACAATGAAAAAGATACTTAATGTTATGTTTCAATTAAGATAAAAAGTGTCTTAACTCAATTTGACTTAAACTTTTGCATAAATTTCTGAAACAATCACAAAATATTTATTCTTTGTCTCGGTAGTAAGTCACAGAAAATTGTTTCTTTAACAAAGATAATTTATATAGACAGGCAAAGAACTATTGATATATATATATACACACACACACATAAGGAATTAACTATTTGGATATACCTTATAGGAAAAGGAGTTCACAAATTGTATATTATTTATAAGAGAAGGAATAAATTAATATTATATTCATTGTTATAAAAGGAATATAGTTTAGAATTTATCTTCAACATAAAAGGAAAATCATTAAAAAAACCACAACTTATGTGGGAAAAAAAGTCGTCGAAATCACAGGCTCAAGCTCAACTACAACACATAAAATCAATAAAATGGCACTATCTCGAAATTTTACCAAGTGATGGAGAGACGTAATAATATCCAGTTGTTACAAATTTTGCAGTAACAAAGGGCCATGAATCTTATTCTTTGAACACAAATGATCAAAGTTACCATAAACTAACCTGACACATGTCAGACACAGAGCATAATGCAAAAGAAACACCAAACCATACTAACTGAACACTTTGCTTGCGGAAAGAAGCAACATAGCATAATAAGTATAAACAAATGATTTTACAAACCAACACGCTTATGGTGCCACTTAACATTCTAAACTGTTCGTATAATATGTATCAAGACACTAAATTTGTAAACAAAACATCTTTAGAACAATTTGAATACCTTAGAATCATCACATTGATTCATCACCAACAAAAACCAGATATCTTACTCACAGAATTCGAATCAATCAATTACTGAAAACATCGAACTCCAAATCTAAAACAGCGACCCTGGGTCACTTAAAAGCACCATATAAATAGTTCAGCATAAATGTATGCTCAAGTCAAAACCAACGGGAATCCAAAAGATACGATCAGATCTACGATATCAAAGATATATAAACCCAAAGTCGAAGGCAATCTAGAACGAAATAAAATCGGATACAGAAAAATCGTAAGGGAACAAAGAACAACCCGTTTTCTCGCGACGCAAAAAAGTTGTTGAAGAAGCACACCTTTCACCACAAAAGATATCCCGTCGAGATTCTTTTCTTCTTCTTCTTCAACCTTTGAATATAATCTGTAAGTTTTCAATGATGAAAGCCCCAAATAATCCCAAAATACAACCAATAAACTAGAATCGGTGCAACAGTTCCAAGCAATTTATCAGATATAGCAAAATCCACCATCCCTAATTTCCTTGTCTCAGAACAATACTAATCGGTAAAAAAGGTAAAGCAAGTGTTGATTCTAAGAAAGATTTTCTATACTGATTCAAAAGTCCCAATTAGTCTCATAATCAAAAACCTTAAATAGGTGGAGAAAGACGCAAAATACCTAAATTAAATCCAAGTCTTCTGGGACTTCAGTCGAGCTAAATTCAACTCTGGATCCGAATATAGATCCCGATTTTACATAGCCGTTATTGTCGACAGAAAGACGGGACTCTTAATTGGAGATTCTGTCAAAGAAGCTTATGCTCGTGCCATAACGGTGAAACCACCGACGACTCCACAAGCTCTGCTGTTGAGAAAAGAGCATGTGTTTGGTGCTAGGGTTTTCTCAATGAAAGCTAGATTCGGAGAGAAGAACATAGAGATTTCGATTGATTGTCGTGTTGATGAAGATGACAAACTCTATTTTAGCGTTGATTCGAAACAGGTTTTACAGCTCAAGCGGCTTAGATGGAAATTCAGAGGGAATGTAGAAAATGAAAAGTTGCAGAAAATGGAAAGATTGAAAAACGATTGTGTCAAACAGAGAGACTTGTGTGACGATTTCGTCTGCCAAGAAAAACAAAAGAGAAATATGTAACAAAAGCAGCATAAGCATTCCTTCTGTGGAGCGTGTAAATTTGAGTGTGGGAAAGAGGACTTGATTTTTTTTATTTTTTTTTGTCAAAGAGGATTTGATTATATCCGTTTGTTTTTTTTTTGACATTTATATAAATTTTTTCATTTATAAATAATAAATAAGCCAATTGAAAAACCTTTAATGAGAACAATCATTGACATAGAGTCGTATTGTCATCTTCACCGGTACGATCATCTCCCACAAAACAAAAAATCTGATTCCTTCAAAGTTTTTGTCAACTAGTTTTCTTATAAGAGACATTTGAATATTTAAGACTCAAGTTTTTGTCACTAATTAGTATCAATTAATTTCTAACAGATAGTTAGTATAATGTCACCAACTAAAACTAAATTAATGGCCTCAAATTAGTAACTTATTTGTGACTATATATTAGTCATAAAATCATCATAGTTGTTACAAAAATATTTTCGTAATAATTTAGTCATAAAATGTGATAAAAAAGATCCATAACTGATTTGGTCATAATATTGTGACTAAAAATCTACAAATTTGAGATAGTTACAATTAGTAACAAAATTACACTAATTATGTCACAAATTTTCTGTCACAAAATTTGTCACAGTATACCAATTTTCTTGTACTGAATGCATCACAACAGGATGTACAAGTTTTCATCAATCGGAAAACAAAGCGCAAGCGCTACCCAAACTACAAGAAACTTCAAACAAAGCTCCAAGAACATTTTAATAACGAGACTCACAAGTCTCACCTCTTTTATCTTTAACATGCTTACGGTGGCTCGCTTATTTTCTTCTCATCGTTCTCGTTTATCTACTTTTGTTAGTATATCTACTTTTGGCTTATTATCGGATGATTAAGTTGGTTTTAGCTTTGATTCTCTAGACTCTATTAATCCATTATATTAAACCTCGTTTTCGTATTAATGTAATTCACTTTCCGAAAAAAAAAAAAACTCTACCTTTGTGGATATTTTTAATAAAAATTTGTTGAATAAAAAAAAGAAAGAAAAACATTGTAACAAGAAAGAATGGAGTAGGTCTAAACTAGTGATGGGCTTCTTGTAGTCATACGAGGGATTGTAGATTACTAGATTTTAGTGTTCTTACAAATGTTGAGTATGGCTATGAGGCCTTTATGGCCCACTCTATTGGCTTGAAGTATTGTGATGTTATTTAATGTTTTTGATAGATTTGATGATGATGAGGAGGACAAAACTATTTCTTGTTTTGGCGTTATTCATCAAAACAAATTCTATCCTATATCCTAGATTGGTTAAAATTTTAAATAATTTTTTTTGTTAAAAACAAAAGTGAAACAAATGGAGGCATCGGAGAAAAAAAAAAAGAGATTCTGAACGAATAAAAACATATTCTGTGGGAATAATTCCCAAAATTCAGAAAGCGGAGAGCCTTCTCTCTCCCAAATGCCTTCCTTTTTATGGGACTCCACGAAACCCTAAAATTTCTCAAATTCAAATTCACTCCTCCCTTGAAGATACTATGAAGCGTATTGTTAGGATTTCATTCACCGACGCAGAAGCTACTGATTCTTCCAGCGACGAAGAAGTAACGGAGGAGCGTGGTGAAGCATCCAAGACTCGCCGCCGTGGGAAACGCCTTGTCAAGGAGATCGTAATCGATCCTTCTGATTCCTCCGATGATAAACTGGATGTCTGCAAGACACGTTTCAAAATCAGGATTCCGGCGGATTTTCTGACGGCGAAGGGGAAGAAGAAATTTCGTGGAGTGAGGCAGAGACCTTGGGGAAAATGGGCGGCTGAGATCAGATGTGGCCGAGGAGCTCGTAAAGGTCGACGTGAGCGTCTCTGGCTGGGAACTTTTAACACCGCCGAGGAAGCAGCTCTAGCTTACGATAACGCAGCGATTCAGCTGATTGGACCTCACGCTCCGACCAATTTCGGTTTACCCGCGATTGAACAATCTCCGGTGGAGGGGAAAGAGATTAAGACGGAGATTGGACCATCTAACGTCGCTGCTCGAGGCGCCTGAAGTTGGTTTATTAATTAAGTTCTGTAACAAAAGAAGGTGTCTCTCTCTTTTGGCCATGGCTTGTTTAGTTTTTAGCCTCATCTTTGTAAATTCATCTTCCTCTTCTTCTGATGTATCTGATCTTGTTGTCCTTCGTCTTTGTACATATTGCAATATGGACGAATTAGAAATCCTAGAAAATCCAGATCTTTCTAGACTCTGAAGATCTAAGAGTATAGTTGATTCTAAAAATTTGATGATGAGTTTTTGAGTAGAGATCTGACATTTTCTCCAGTTCCAAAACTTGCGAGATCGTTGTTTTATAATTAAAGCTATATGTACTGATACTGATTTAGCTGGAATGAATTCAATTGAACATTGCTTTCCATCGAATTAAATTCTAACCAAACTGAGCCAAAACTAAAATGTTCACACTTATTTAGCTTTGAAATTAATTTGGTCGTTAAGTCTATATAGGAATATCCAAAATCAACTTGAATTAAAGGGTATTAGAACTTGAAAACCCAAGCTCCTCCTTTTTGAGCTCAAGACTCTCCATCTGATCTAGAGTCTTTCACTTAGATTTAATTGGACTTTTCAGTGTTGTTGCTCGTCATATTGGACCTTTGCTTCGTGTTTAAAGTGCTCTACAACTATGTCTTCAGCTATGGACAAAGTTAGTGTTTCAAAGAAGAAGATAAACCTTTTAGAATGCCTAATCTACTTGAATTTTGCTCAAGTAAAAAGAATGCTCTATGCTTGATAAGTGTGAACCTTGAAGAGGTTTGGGAGGAAGGTGTCCACCCGTATAATGACTGGGATTTGGTTATGGAGAAGTGGGTAGAATCTCCACCGGAGGACTATCTGAAGTTTAGACCCATATGGGTTCAAATCCAGAAACTTCCGATCAACTTCTTTACAGTCCCAGCAATATCAGCTCTTGGTGAGACAATAATTCATGTCACAAAGGCAGCTTTTGATACTACAAGGGCTCAAATGCAAGATTACTTTAGAGTGAAGGTCAAATTTGAGGTTACTACACCGCTGAGGAAGGCAAAATCTATAAATATGCCAAATAGTGGACAAGATGAGGTTCTCTTCAACTATGGAGGATCCAAAAACATTGTTATCACTGTCAGCAACTGATTCATGACAAAGAAGCCAATTCTAAAGGAGCCATATCCTCTGTTTGGTGTTCTTTCCGAAGACCAAGTTGGTATGAACAAGGAAACTGGGAGATTAAGGATAGCGAAGGAGGTTATGGATGAGATGAGGTTGTACATCTTAGCTTCTGATGGTTCAGATAAATTGGTGAGAGAGGAAAGAGTTAGGAAACCAATTTCAGAATTAGACAATGATCCACTGGATCAAAAATCTATTCTTTGACTTGAACCTCTTCCCTTGGTGTGTCTAATATGGTGGATGAAGGGAAATGAATAGACTACTCTTATGAAGAGAATGTTGTATTTCCTCC
>OVAX01005070.1:0-10207 GCA_900406405.1 Lepidium africanum
AAAATATAAAAAAATAAAAAAAATAAAGAAAAAAACTTTAAAAACACTAATATATATAAATATCTAAAAAAACTAAAAACTGAAAAGTTAGAAATAGAAAATAGAAAATTTTAAAAAATAATATATATACATATAGAAAAATATTTTAAAATAAAAAATAAAATAAAATTAAAATAACATATCACAACACTATAACTAACTGAAAGTAAACATAATTACAACATGACTAAAATCATAATCAACAGATTCAAAACATCTTTGACTCTAAAACCCAATTCAAAACTAGTCACGAATCCTATAAATTTTCAACAAATCAAATATTTTCGGCATGGTAATAGACCATGTACACCTATATAAATGAGTTGATGAAGCATTGTCGATGCTTTTGACCCTATAGGTGTTTACAGCACTAGGTGCTTAGTATATTATAGGTGCTTCAAGCAACTATTCATATTATATGTTTCATCAACTTATTACTATGTTAAAAACACTTGATTTACTGAAGATTTCTAGGATTCTTGATGATTTTGGAATTAGGATTTTAGAGTTGATTTTGTAGTCAGGTTTTACTTAGGTTTACTTTCAGTTGGTTATAGTGTTATGTTATGTTATTTTAATTTTGTTTTTATATATTTTTTAATTTCTATATATATTAGTTTTAAAATTTTTCAATTTTTTATTTTTCAGTTTTTTAGTCTTTTAATATTTTTCTATTAATATATATATATATATATATTTGAATGTTTTTAAAGTTTATTTCTTAAATTTTTTAATTCCTTTAATTTTTCTATTTTAAGTTTATTTTTATTTTAATGTATATATTTTTCTGTTTATATATACATATAAAATTTTTATTTTTTAAGAATTATTTTGGTTTTTTAGAATTATTTTATAGTTTTCTTAATTTTTTTCGATTTATTTCAGAATTTTTGTTTTTATTTTTTTAAAAAAATTCTGACCGTACACGTGTCGCTTAAACGACCGTACACGTGTCACCGGACGAAAATTTAACTGTTAACTATCGGCATTAACAGTTAATTTAGAAATTGGCCACAATTGAGAAGTTTATATAGTTTTTTAAAATTTTAAAGTGTCAAATTGAGATTTAAGATGAGTGGAAAAGTTCACTAAGAAATTGGTGCTGCGAACAAAGTTCATTAAGATTTAGGCCCTTTGTACCTGAATTTAATAAGAAAGTTTGTTTTTGGTATAAAAATGATTTATATTATAAGACTATCTTCAACTTCACCCTATTATTTTCTTTACATTCTATTAAATTTATCTCCAACCTCATTCTATATCTCATTCTAATATAGTTAGAACCATAAATAGTATTACTCTACATTTGGAATTATACTATTCATTCATAATAGAGTTAAATTTTTTATATTTACAATTGGTCCGTTAACTTTTAAATGTTATAATTATACATTTAATTAATAGTATATACACCAACTATTACACTTTAATGAAATATCAAATTGTAGATAATTTATTACATAAAATATATTTCATATAATTAATTAAAATTTTAGAATAAAACAACATTTTTATAAAAAAAACAACAACATGAATAAAATTTTAATGAGTACCAACATTAAAATTAAACTAGATAAATTAAAAACAACAAAAACAAATAACTTAAAATATCTGGCTTATGGATTCGCCAATATTATTAAGATATTGTCCAAATTAAGTGGATACATAAAGAGTTTGTTGAGCTTACCATTGTTGAAGCTGTTTTTGTAAAATCTGTGTTTGTTCTGATTGCACAAATGCTCGAATATTTAGTTCTTGTACGAAAAATTTTGTTTTCTTGTTTAAATTCTTTCAAGTCATGGTTCTTACTTTGAATCTCCAATTGGTGTTGCCTTTGTGTGCTTGTCTTCTTTAATTGTTCCAAAAGTTTTCAATTTCCTTCCTCCAAAGTGAATAATAACAGTTGTTTGATCGTCATATTTTCTTTTCATTTTTGATTTTTTCTTGGTCATTGAGATGGAGATCCACCAATAATATCATCATTGTTATTATCTAAGTTAATAGAAAATAAAGACAAACCTGGAGATGCTTGTGTAGCTGATATACCTTAATTTTTACCGGTTCTAAGTTCATTTATTTGTTTGTTTTCAGAGTTTTTGTTTGAACATTTCAAAGTCTTTTCAGGTGAAAACGAGAAAAATTAGGATTACGCCCATGGAGTTTCGTTTCGAAGGATTTGGAGCATTTTCTGGATTTTCAGTAGAAGAATTGTGATCGATCGATCAAAGCCTTGCTCGAGCGATCTTTCTCTTCAGTCAAAGCTGCGCTCGACCTGTTGATCGACATCATACCTCTAGGATCGATCGATCACACCTACACCAAAAGCTGCGCTCTACCTTGTGATCGACCAAGCTGTTTGGGAGATCGACTATTCACCAATGATCAATCGATTGATCAACGAAGCCACGAGTTGTAACCTAAATTTCCTGTTTTAGACCTACATATAAATACTCTTTTTATTTTTTTCGTTTTTGAGAGAAAGCAGACTTTAGAGAGACCTTTTACAGCAGTTCTAGCTTTTGTAAGCATGGAGAAGAATTCCTCCATACTTTTGAGAAGAATTTTTGAGCCCTTTTATTTATTTCTATAGCAATTCGATGTTTTTTGTTTCTATTTTTATTATGTCTGAGTAGATCTCTTGTCGAGTTTAGGGATTCTAGGGATTTAGGAATCGATGATTATGGAATAAATAGGATGCTCCATCTAAACTCTTGCTTAATGTTTAAATTAGCTTGATAAACTAGTTTATGAATCTAGGTTGTTAGCTTCCCAAAAGTCTGTTAAGAACCAGAACTAGTTTAGATGAGCAATTGATTCTAGCCAACGATAGTTGATAATTAGGATGAATTGTGGATATTTGAACCATTTCAGTAATGCCAATTTGTTTCGCTAGCACAAAAGAAAGTTAGGATTTTCTAGGCTGCTTGATTGAGTGATAAGTGCCACGACAGTGGGCTTATCAAACCTTTATGTTCAAGTTGAGAATAGAGCTGTAATTCCCCGAATAATTTCCCCGATTAGATTCCTATTTCCTGATGAATACCTGATTCTTGATGATTTGATTACTGGTAGCAAACCGTTTAAGTTGTTAGATTTTCATTATTGATATCGATTTGGTATAGCTTGAGATATGATAGAATATCGAAAGTGCAAACTTGGTTCTTCGTGGATACGATCCTTAAGTATTGCTACTTCTTTGCTGTGCACTTGCAGTAGTTTATTTAGGGTAAAACCTGACCCACATCAAGTTTTTGGCACTGTTGTCGGGGAACCAATTGGTTGCCTTTTGATTGACATTCAGTTTCTAGTCTATACTTTTTACTTACGTTTTTCTTTTGTTTTGTTTTTGCCTCTCTTTCAGGTTTATGGTCAGAAGAAGTCAACGATCAGAAAACCTGTTGAACTTTGACAACGAGGAACTTGCTAGGATTGAACATGAGAACAGACGAGCAAGAGCAATGAGTCGTGACAACCAGTAACTTCCTGTAGATCCTTACATTCAGAACAACATTCAGGGAAATCAGAATATCAAGCAAATGGTTGAAGAATTGCAGAGGGATTTAGCTCAGCTTAGGAGGCAGCAGGAACATCCTCGATGTCGAGCCATTGGTGATATGGATACTCCTCACACGTATTACCAGAATAGATCAGCTATTCGTCCCCCACCTATCTAGAGGCAAGATTACGAGATCAAGGCCCAGCTGATTGGATTAGTGAAGCAGTACGTCTTCAACGGTCTTTCAGGAGAGAACCATATGGATCACATTGAGAACTTTGAGGATATATGCTGTATTAAAAGTTTGAATGGAGTCTCTGTGGACTGTGAAAAGTGTAAGCTTTTTCACCATTCACTTTCTGACAAAGCTTCAAGATGGTTGCGGTCTTTGCCTCCAGGTTCACTCACTACTTGGGAAGAAGTCAGAGCAGCATTCTTGGATCAGTTCTACACAAAATCGAAGACTGCAACTTTGAGAGGAAAGATCTCAGCATTTCAGCAACGTTCTGGTGAGTCATTGAATGAAGCTTGGGAGCGTTTCAAGGAATACCAACGAGACTGTCCACACCACGGTTATTCAAACGAGCAGTTTCTTAATACATTCTGTGGTGGAATTGAGTGGGAGTACAAGAACTCTCTAAATGCTGCAAGTAATGGAGACTTCATGATTAACACTAGGGATGAAGCCTTCACTCTCATCGACAACTTGGCAGCAATCTGGTAACCGAGGAAGAAAGGTTAACAGTATGGAGATTCAGAGAATTGATGAGATTGCTGAGAAGCTCAATATGCTCATCAAGGCTAAGCAAAGATGTGTGCATCAGTTCGATGACAGTAGAGAAGTGGCTCAGGTTCAGGATGAATCCAATATGCCAGAGGAGCAGAGGGAAGTTGATTATGTTAACTGGTAGAACAGAGCACCGAATCCGAACTACTTATCCTACTGGAGCACGAACGTGGAGAACCCATATGATATCATTTTTCCAGCTCCTGCAATGCCTCAAGGATCGCCTTTCTAAGGGAAACCTTTTGTATAGAATCCTAGACAGAGATGGAACAACCAAAGATTGTACACTCGGAATGCAGGAGGAGGCAACTAGCAGAAACCTTACAAGCCATTTCACCAGGAGCAAGTACCACCACAGTAAGCTCCAGTGAGCTCTTCATGCACTTCAAACGATGAGATCAAGACTTTGATCCAGCAGCTTGCAACCGAGCAGCAGAAAACCACAACAAAGCTCAACACGAAGGTGGATAGCATGTATAACGATTTGAACAGAAAGTTTGAGTCAGTCTCTGTGCATTTGAAGAAGTTAGATACTCAAGTAGCTCAGCTCAGACTATTGAAGCAATGAAAAGACAACAAGGAGTTCTACCGGGAAAAGCTGAGAAGAATGTGAAGGAGTCTTGCAATGTTATTAAGACTGAGGAGTCTACTGAGAATAAAGTGGCGAGTAAGGAGGGTAAGTACAGACTTCCAATTCCATTCCCAAAAGAGCTTACTAAGCTAGCATATCAAGGGGAGTTCACTATACCTTGCATTCTTGGGAATTTGATCTTTAGTGATGCGCTTTGTGATTCTAGTGCAAGTGTTAATGTCATCTCTTTAGAGACAATGAAGAAGTTGGGTATTGGTTTGATGGAGGAGTACAACTCGTCTATCTCGTTTGGTGACGCCACTTCCAAGAGCCCAAAAGGGCGATTGACTGATTTTATGCTTCTTGTTGGAAATTGCAAAATTCCAACTGATTTCACAGTAGTTGAGATGGTTAGAGGTAGTGCAGTTCCAATATTGTTATGAAGGCCATTCCTAAACACAGCTGGAGCTAGACTTGATTTACCCAACAAGAAGGTTGTGCTGGAGATTATTGATAAAGAAGTCTCCTACCCGATTAGAGCTTCAACCGGTCACATGTGTGGAATGATAAACGTTTATGCTGAGAAGGAAACAGTTTCTAGAATTGGAGATTTAGCTTCTCAAAGTTAGGAGGTTGTGAACTTGAGTGTGAGTTAGATGAAGAGTACATTGTTCGTTGAGAGCTAGAAGGGGATTCAGCAGAGTATGACGATGCAAGTATCCTTGATGTTACATCTGATAGTAACTCTAAGTTTGTTGTTCGAAACTTGTGTCTTAAAGTTTTTGCAGGAAAACTTGGACTTGATACTTTAGGGGTGTACACAGTGAAGGAGATTCAACCTGATGGAACTGTAGTATTTTCTGGATGCTACATGAGCTGAATTTTATAGGAAGGATGAGCAGCTTAAGAAGTTCATCATTAAGGAAGAAAAGGCTAAGGAAGTGCACATTCCTCCCAAGAGTCAATCTGCCATCTAAGTGGCAACCGAGTCAAGCTAATGGCTCTAAACAAGCACTGAGTGGGAGGCAACCCACTATTAGGTAGTTTAGTTTTTCATAGTTTTTGAGTTTTGGTTTTATTTTTCATTTTGTTTTTTTTTGTTTCATGTGAGAAGACGAAACAGAGGGCCTTGATCGATCGATCGTGCTTAAGATCGATTGATCATCATTGATCCAGAGATTGCGATCGAGTAGTTGATCGAACAGAATCTGTCTTATCGATTGATCTACGAAAAAAGAGTTTTGCACGTTTCCATTTGATCGACCTGAGATGGTCTGATCGATCGATCACGGGAGCCAAAGATTTATGCTCGACCATTTGATCAAACTGTATGGTCTTGATCGATCGATCAATGAGGAGAAGAGATTTGCGCTTGACCATTTGATCGAGCTGTACTAGTTTAATTGATCGATAAGCAGAGAAGGAATCATGAGTATGCTGATCAATCGATCAAGACAGGGATCAATCGATCAAAGTGTCATCCTAATCCACTCAGATTTCTCTCCTCTGATTATCCTAATATCTTCTTCGATTGGCAAAGATGGTGAGAAGTAATGAGCCAAGGAACCAACAAAGAAGGTTAAGAGATCAACCAATATTGAGGCTGGACAGTCGTCTAGTGGAGCGGGTCATGGAGAGCTTCCACCATGGCCTAGACCGGATGGCAAATTGTTTGAGAAAAACCTTGGAAACCAGTCTAATCCGAAGTTGCTGAAAAATGACAGTGCCTATGAGAGACGCTCAACGAGTGGAGGATGGCAGAGATTTCATGGTGTCTTTTATGATCAGCTCTTGAGGAACAAGATGATGCCAACCAAGTTCCTTTGTCCTAACACTTTCCGAAAGGTTGGGGATTCTAGATGACTTTGATGGTATGTTAGAGAGGCTTGGTTTAGGTAGTTTTGGAGCTACACCGTACCCACTATATCCTGAGCCAGTTTGGCAGCTGTTAGTTACTTGTGATATTTACTTGGCTGCAGATCCTCATGCTCCTGTTTCAGCAGCTTATTTCACCTTCATGTTCAAATGGGTATCTTATACGCTTACCATCACTGTGATCTGCAGGATCTATGGTTTTAGGGAGGATGCTGAGGGAAAATTACCTCCTAGTTCTTGTCCAGCTAACGATGCTCTATGGAACATCTTTGAGGAAGGAGGATTTTAGGGCCGTGACTCCAAGCTCACACATATTAGAAACCATGTGGTTCGGATTGTGGCTAAACTTCTCGGTTCTACTATTCTTTGCAGGGAGATTAACCCAGCTATTGCAAAGCCCAAGCTCGAGATTCTGCATCATGCTCTTATTTTAGTGGTTCCTGATCTTTATGGTGATGCTCCTGCTCCTGAGTATGGACTTTGTGACATCAACTAGGGGTATATTTTGCAAGCTTGCTTCCGAAACGTCGCTGTAGAGGTGAGCCAAACCAGCCACAGGTTGAGACGATTGGTAGTCTACTCACGCCCATGTTCCAGTACCTCAAGCTTGACCTCAGCAACACGCAGAAGAACTCCAGGATTTCCAACATTGATGATTCGGTTTTAACCCACTTCACCTACATCACTGAGAAGACTAAGTGGAGGTACTATTCTAAAGACTACAAGTCTTTTTGGTGTAAGCTTCCAGCTCCTGCTGTCACGTCCATCACCTCTCGGGAGAACGTGATCTTTGAGCCTCACCTCACTCATCCGGATATTGCTGAGGAAGACAAGGATCAACCTCAGGTTCAACGTAGTGCTCCTCGGAGACGTGCTCTTGCAGCTCCTGCACCTTTGCTGCTAGTTCCTAACATTGCTCAGACACTTGAGCATGTTATTTCTGAGTATAGCGAGGAGTTTGATGTTCCTCCCTTCTCAGATGATTTCACAGATAAAGAGTACATGCATTGGCACTTTGAGAATGAGAAGAGGAAACATTCAATGAGGAAGCGTCTATGGGAGGCACTTAGGAAGATACCGGGTTCTTTCTGTTTGAGCACACCTTCTACTGATCGTGGTGTGACTAGTATCAGAGCTGCTACACCGAGACCCGATGTTGCTGGACGTGACTCTGCTAATACATCTGAGGATGAGGAGCACCAACCACTTGATCAACACCTACCACGTCGTTTCTGAGCTCCAGGAGATCGCGAGAGTCAGAGCCCGGAGTAGCTCTTTCGATTTTCTCACTCTCTATCTTTTATTTTATTTTATTTTCTATTTTGAATTTTGTTTCTTTTTATATCTATTATTGTTGTACTTTGAAGCTCTCATAACTCATGTTTAGGAACTATGCTTTTATTTAGGTATTTTCATTCCTTTTTCGTTCTTGTTTGTATCAGGATTTTGAAACGAGTACCTGTGATCGATCGATCATCATCATGATCGATCGATCAACGTGATATCTGAGGATTGCACTCGATCTCACGATCGATCTAGACCATCATTATGCCTCGATCAAGGTTTGATCCATCGATCATTCCCACGATCGATCGTTCACCTTCACAGGTTTCTCTTTTATGATCTTTGTCTTTTATCATTTTTCATTTGTTTCCCTTACAAGTTAATCTTCCTTGTTATTGCTTATTTTTCACACCGGGACAGTGTGAAGTAAGTCTGGGGGAGAGCACTTGCTATGACTAAAAACTTTCTTTTTTTTGTTTTTCTTTTTGAGTTATTTTTCATTATTTTTGAGTTAATTTGTGCCTAGATGAGCTTAAACCATTTTCAGGAACCATGATTTCTGAGGAATTATCGCATTTTCAGGAACCTAAGTAACCATTGACTCAGATTTAACTGGAATTGATGACTATTGGAAAACCTGGAGACCTTGCAACTTCTCAATGTTACCCATATTCTCTTGGGTATTCGAAGAATCTATGCTAATTACACACCTAACCTGACTTAGTTTTTCTCGTCAAGGGAAATGAGATACATCGGATCAGTTTCTTTTCTCAGTTCAATGACAAATATTTCTTTGTAAGTATGGTTTCTCCTCTCTACATCATTTTAAGCATTTATGCTTAATTCTAAAGTAACTACAACAAAGCTGTGCACTGTGGTAAGCCAAGGGTAAAAGTTTTTCAGTGACGCTGCTTGTGTTTGACTGATTTTGGTAAGCTGAGGATACCTCCAATGACGTTACCTTTCACTCGAGTATCATTGCTGACTAAGAAAGACTACGATGAAGCCGCCCTTGTTTACGTCCTTTGAGTTACCTAAGAACCACCGATAAAAAATATAGAATGATACCCTAGGTAAGTAGGGAGAAATCAGTTAGATAAAATGAGAGGAATGGAACTATACTGAAAGTAGTCTTGAGAATTGAGAGAGAAGCTCTCAGATCCTTTAATCGATATTCTCTTGGTGAGACCGCACTTAGATACTCTAGGAAGTTGGAATGGTGAATTCAGATTACTTGGATTGTGGAGTTTGTTTGGGTCAGTTGCAAAGTCTGGGGGAAGTACAAGGTGGTCCCAATACTGTCAGGTATGTTTTTCATGTGGATTACTAAGGGAATTTTTCTTGTGGTAACTTTATGACGAATGAGTTCCTGCTATTTTGGTTCTCATTTTCAGTCTTGGTTTTCTATTTGCTTGAGAACAAGCAAAGAGCTAAGTCTGGGGGAATTGATATACCTCGATTTTTACAGGTTCTGAGTTCATTTATTCGTTTGTTTTCAGAGTCTTTGTTTGCATTTTAGAGTTTTTCAGGTGGAAAACGAGAAAAATTATGATTACGCCCATGGAGTTTCGTTTCGAAGGATTTGGAGCGTTTTCTGGATTTTCAGCAGAAGAATTGTAATCGATCGATCAAAGCCTTGCTCGAGCGATCTTTCTCTTCAGTCAAAGCTGCGCTCGACCTGTTGATCGACCTCATAACTCCAAGATCGATCGATCACACCTACACCAAAAGTTGTGCTCTACCTCTTGATCGACCAAGCTGTTTGAGAGATCGACCATTCACCAATGATCGATCGATCAACTCCTTGATCGATCGATCAACAAAGCCACGAGTTGTAACCTAAATTTCCTGTTTTATACCTACATATAAATACTCTTCTTATTTTTTCGTTTTTGAGAGAGAGCAGACTTTAGGGAGACCTTTTACAGCAGTTCTAGCTTTTGTAAGCATGGAGAAGAATTCCTCCACACTTTTGAGAAGAATTTCTGAACCCTTTTATTTATTTCTATAGCAATTCGATGTTTTCTTCTATGATGANCTGAACCCTTTTATTTATTTCTATAGCAATTCGATGTTTTCTTCTATGATGATTTATGTTTCTATTTTTATTATGTCTGAGTAGATCTCTTGTCAGGTTTAGGGATTCTAGGGATTT
>OVAX01005071.1:0-10206 GCA_900406405.1 Lepidium africanum
ATTCACATTCTGTTTATGTTGATTGCAGAAGCTAGGTGTTTCAGTGAAAGACTTTCAAGTATCAGACTGCTACAAAAGCAGGGATGTCATGTGCAATCACATACACTTCTTCAACATCTGATCAGGTTTGGTCTAAACAACTTCTTCTTTCTCTATTCTCTTTTTTCTTGGTTTAATAAAACGAGAACTTGCTTTTGAATTAAGGAATCATGCTTGTAGTTTTAATTCTCAACAACTTCACTTAGAATATGTTTTTCTTGAATCTGATCATTCTTCAAATTCTATATTTTGTATGTTTTAAATTTTAAGTATGCAAAATAATTATGTTTTTATAAAGTCTATGTTTATAAATCTTAACTTCATAAATTTTACTATTACATTCAAAAAAAAAAAAAACTTAAGAACCCCAAGTGGGGTTCTACCATTGGAGTCCCAAAAAATTTAAAACTTATTATAGAGTTCTTAGCTTTGAACAAATCAGTATTTATATTAAAAAAATGTTAAGAACCCCACTTGGGGTTCTAATTGTTGGAGATGGTCTTAGAACAAGTATTAAGACAGAGTTGAAAGTCTTTTTGTTCTTTCTTTGGAATGGCTGCCATGTTTGCTTAATGGTTGTGAAATGAAAAAGAATGAAGAGAAAAGACAAAAGAAAAGAGAGAGGAGATAATTAACCGATAATAATCTGAGAAGTGATGATAATGACCCACTTTATCTCTCCAAAAGTGTTTCTATCAGAGAACTAAAATGTAACTAGGATAATACGCACACTTAAAGTGCGGATTATATTTTGTTTTTTGAGAAAAATTTAATGGTTCCTTATTGTGGGTGTCTTGATGGTATGAAAGAGATATGGAAAGTTTGGTTTACAGATTAATCGCATATATTACAGAAACATAATTTTATTTTTCATATTATTCGTGTCAAAGTCCATGCTTTGAACTTCTTCACATATTTGCTTGATTTGTTTTATTGATTTATGGATGTTTATAATTCGTGAATATGTAAAACAGTAACAACTGTATCGTTTATGTTTTGTTATCAGATTGCTCTCATCTTTTGTATATAATATACCAATTATTTGTTGTTTTTACACCTATGTTTTGGCGTTGAGTAGTAGATTATTGATAAAATTTTTAATTAATGAAGAATTGATTTGTATTCCTTAGTTGCTGATTATTAGTAAATATATTATTCATTACATATTGTATTATGAACTGAAATGTTAAATTTTTTTAATTTATACTCAGTTTTCCATTAAAAATTATGTTCTATAATTACAAAACATTTGTTTAGTATCTCGGAAAAAAGAAAGTAAAATTTTCAGTATTATGTTGTAAGACTATTTACGGTGAGGTTGTTGAATGAAATTTTCAACTCGTGAAACATTACAATGGAGGTGTTGAATATGAAGTAGCATATTTGGATGTTCAATAGATTCAACACCCTTTGAATCTATTAAATAAAAGAAAAGAAATGACAACGAGAGAGAAGAGGTTGGCGAGAGATGTGAGACAAAATAAGTGACATGTGACAAAATTTCATTTGTCATTTTAAGTTTTAATTTCTTTTTGTCCATAATTTTCTAAATTTATTTTCAAACATATTCATGTATAGATTTCAACAAATTTCGTATACTAATAAAAATAGTGGTCTAAAGTGTTGGATGTTGAATTTTATTAAACAAATCATTGTAAGTATATAAAAATTGAAAGAGTGTTGAATGATTACGTGGAAGAAACAGAATATGATGCGGAGTGATAATAGAAATAATGAAAGTGTAAAATCTAAAAACATTGTATATAGCCTAATAATTAATCATGAAATTCGAAAGTGAAAAATGAAAAAAATAATAGTAGTAGATTAACCTATATCTATCATAAACAACTTGAAAAATTAAATGATTGGTATCTGTTGGATTGTCATCCTAACTTTATAGACCATGTTGTAAACGCTGATGGTATTTAATAAATTCTTTTAGACGAAAAAAAAATACAACTTGAAAAATTAGAATATAAATACTTATGTTAATTTTATTCTTTATAAGACCTTTACAGTATTGACCCATGTGCTTATAAAAATTCAGGGTGTTTTTAAAATTACAACATCCGCTAGATCGTAGGCTCCTTCCTCTCTAGGGTTTCGTCATCGCTGAAGCTCATTGAAAGACTTGAAGCAGGTTTTTCTACTCTCTTTTCATTGTTGTCCTATAGATTTGTTGGATTCTCTTCAAATTTTCTGGGTTTAGCTTGATTATTTCTAGTTTTAGCTCAATATGAGAGAACCTTCCATTGATTTTCTGCCTTTTTTTGAAAATTTAATTTTCGGACGTTGAGAGACATGGATGACTCTGTTTTTTTTATGTAAAGCTGATTTTGTGTTCTCTTTGGTTCTAGATCTATTGACGAGATACTACAGTATCTTAATATTTCAGCTGTGTCTTAGCTTTTAAATGAGAATCGATGTTTGTCCTTGAGTGCCTGTGATTTCTCTTATTTATTTCCTTGTTGGTTTGTGGTAGGGATAAGACTCTTCTCGTGAACTATTGCTTTGTTCTTAGTCTGCGATTTTGTTCCAATTGTTACAGTAATTTTTGGGACATATATAATTACTAAGGATCTTATTGGTACATATTATTTGTGTGTGTAGATATGGTTTCTCTAATTCAGACGAAGATGATGTGATTGTTGTTACATATTATTTGCGTTTGTACATGTTTAAAAACGTGTAATTCGTTTCTTCTGATTTGTGGGTTTAACCGAAGTAAAGGCAATTATCATATACTAGGAAATAATTAATTTGTAAATGTTAACAATTTTAAATGATTAGATAAAACATAGAAAAATAGTTAAAATTGGTTTAGTTAATTTTAAAATTTAAGTATTTCAGAAAAATAATATTTACTATTCTGGGATCAGGTGGTAATCCCTATTGATTCTTGGAATCATCATTTGTTAGCAGCATTTATCCAGAAAATGTTCAAAGCTACATAAGGTGCAGGTATTTGACCACTGATCTCTTTCTTAATTTTCACTTCATATAAAAAACTTTTCACCAAAATACCGATTCCTGCTGCCACAAACAAAAAACAATGCTGCTAACGAAGGTGGCTAGTAATTAAGTTTTTATATATATTGTACCTTCATGGAACTGGAATTTAGGTTGTCTTAGAGAAATAGAAGTAAATCGTTTCAGTCTATCATTGTACTGCTCTTGGTGTGGCTACCACTGTGACAAAACCAAACAATAAACGAAATATTCGATGCAATTCCTGCTGTTATACATTGATTCTGAGTAACAGAAGAGAGTATTATGTCAAACCGGTATTCTGTTTTCTTCTCTCTAATCTTAGCTTCCGTGATTGGATTTGTTGTTCATGTTAGGGTGTGTACCTGTAGAGCTGGATTATGAAATCTTAAAGGGTTAACAAGGTAGGACCTTAACTATATTTTCTATAAATTTTCATCTTCATCATGTAAAGAAAATTCGTAGTTGTCATGAATATGCCAGGCTGTCCTATGCTTCTTCCTTTTGGTCTGGCTCCATGATTGTGTTGAAATCATTACAAAGCATTGTTATTGTTCAATTCTTCGTCTGAAAGGTCAAAGGTTTTATTTTCAATAGTTTATTTTTGTCTGCTTTCTTATAAGATGATGGATTGAAGCAAATATAAATGAAAATCCCAATGAAAGTTGGTACGCAGTCTTCTTCTAGGTACATTTTTAATAATTTGTAATTGTTTGTTATGCACACTGTTGTTGTGTCAGGGTACCCGCATGGAGCAGTTGTGTTTATTTGGATTTAAGTTGAGATCCTATAAAGTTATAAATTGCCTAAAGGAATATTTTGAACCACATATAGCATTATTGCTAGTTTATTTAGTATTACTCATGTTATTCATGGAGTATTGTTCTCTATTTTTTAATACCAAGCTTGGTTTAGATAAACAATATTTAAAAGTTTGACAGGCTTGGATCAAATTCACCGGAGCTCATAATCGTTTTCTGTTCATTTCAGCTTGCTAGGTTATGAGATGCACTGTTTAAATTTGAAAGAAGATTTGCACGTCAGATCCAGACTCTCTTGTTCATCATCTGCTATGGCTCGTTGGTTGATACAGATCTTGATGATCACTTGTCTTCATCTGATTTCTTTATCAAGTCAACAAGAGACAAAGTTTGTCTATGAAAACTTCCTCAACCAAGAAAATCTTCATATTGATGATTCTGCAGTAGTACTTCCCAGTGGATTATTGCTGCTGACGAATGATTCAGAGTATCAGAAGGGCCATGCCTTCTACAAGAAACCAATTGTGTTCAGTTCCTCCGGACCACTTTCCTTTTCAACACATTTCGTGTGTGCACTGGTATCTAAGCCAGGTAATGAAGGCGGCCATGGTATTGCCTTTATCATATCTCCTTCAATGGATTTCACTCATGCGGAGCCAACTAGATACTTGGGGGTCTTCAATGCATCATCAGGTGGACCTTCCTCTCCTCCCGTCCTTGCTGTTGAGTTTGACACTGTTTGGCACCCAGATCTTAAAGATATCAACAACAATCATGTCGGGATTGACTTGAGCACTCCTATATCTGTCGCAATAGCTAAGGCATCTTACTATTCTGACACTAAAGGGGATAACGAAAGTATAAAACTCGTGAGTGGAGACCCTATTCAAGTCTGGGTGGATTATGAGGGCACTTTTCTTAAGGTTACGATTGCTCCTCTTGAAGTCCAGAAGCCAAGTCGGCCTCTTTTGTCATACTCCATTAAACTTTCAGAATTTTTTCCGAATCTATCAAGACTGTTTGTTGGGTTTTCTGCTTCAACAGGGACATTGATCAGTAATCATTATATTCTTGGGTGGAGTTTTAGCACAAGCAGAGGAACACTGCAGCAGCTTGACATCTCAAAACTCCTTAAAGTTCCTCATCCTGGAGCTCCACATAAGAAATTATCTCGGCTGATTATTATCATTCCCGTTTGTATAGCTGTTTTGGTGTTGGCTATTCTTGCAGGACTTTATTTCCGCAGGAGAATCAAGTATTCAGATATCTCTGAAACATGGGAGAAGGAGTTTGGTGCTCACCGGTTCTCTTACAGGTCCTTGTACAAAGCAACGAAGGGGTTCAGCAAAGATGAATTTCTTGGAAGAGGAGGTTTCGGGGAGGTTTATAGAGGAATTCTCCCACAAGGCGGAGAAATAGCAGTGAAGAGAGTGTCCCATAATGGTGATGAAGGTGTGAAGCAATTTGTGGCTGAAGTCGTGAGCATGAAATGTCTAAAACACAGGAATCTTGTACCACTTTTTGGTTATTGCAGAAGGAAACGTGAACTCCTCCTTGTCTCAGAATACATGCATAACGGTAGTCTTGACGAGCATTTGTTTGATGACCAGAAACAGGTTCTCTCTTGGCCACAAAGACTTGGGGTTGTTAAGGGTGTGGCCTCTGCTCTCTGGTACCTGCATACAGGTGCTGACCAAGTTGTTCTGCACCGAGATGTCAAAGCTTCCAACATTATGTTAGACGCCGAGTTCAATGGAAGGCTAGGGGATTTTGGCATGGCCAGGTTTCATGAGCATGGGGGCAATGCAGCTACTACAGCAGCCGTGGGAACTGTAGGGTACATGGCACCGGAGCTAATCACAATGGGAGCTTCCACTGGAACTGATGTTTATGCATTTGGTGTTTTCATGCTTGAAGTAACGTGTGGGAGGAGACCTGTGGAACCGCAGATGGAAGCTGAGAAACAACATATGATTAAATGGATTTGTGAGTGCTGGAAAAGGGAATCTTTGCTTGATGCCATTGATCCAAGGTTGGGAGGTGAATTCTTACTCGAGGAAGTTGAGATGGTTATGAAACTTGGTTTGCTCTGTTCAAATATTGTGCCAGAATCTAGACCTACGATGGAACAAGTGGTCCTATACCTAAATAAAAACCTACCTTTGCCAGATTTCTCACCATATACTTTGGGGATTGGCACATTTGCCCCTGTTCTCGTTGATGCATCCTCCCTTGTAGTTTCATCCCTTTCATGGAGTTGGTCAGCTCCCTCGGTATCTTCTTCCACAAACCATTCACCTTATGCTTGTCAGTCCGAAGATCAGCCATGGGGACAGACAATAGACACTAAGAACTCTCTTCACATAGTTGCAGGTCCAGAGAAGTCTAAGACCCTCTCACACGGTGACAAAACAGTCACATCGAGTGCAGAAGATCTTGAGTCCAATCCTTCTAACATCACTGCTCAGAGGTAATTCCTGATGTATACATATCAGCAAACAGATCTTACTAGCTTTCGAGATTGTTATATCTGTTTACTTGTCCAAACAATTAATAGTTATTCAAGTCTCAGATTACAACTTGTAGTCGTCTCTCTGTTACCAAATACAGAATTTAGATTTTCCCTCAGGCGTTATTCAATATGCTCTGTTAGAAAGCTGGTTGATTTATAAACTGGAATTGTTTGTTATGTTTACTGTAAAAAATCGGAAGAATACCTCTTTGTAAGATTTGGGAAAGAGTTTAGATGTGTTAAGAATATGTATGGTAAATTCTAGTGAGCTAGTGCTTACTTTTTCGTTTGACTCGCTTTATGTAATTTTACAATGAGATTCATATATGTTTACGTCTAAGATATGTTTACGTCTAAGATGTTGACATATTGCCTCACACAAAGAGTTTTTTTCAACTCATCCTCCAAACGGAAAGTATTACTTAATCGAGTCATCGTAAGATTAGATACCATCTTGATCAGTTCATAAAGGGAGGACAACCGGTGACTACTAGAGAATTGTTTAATTGCAAGCATTCCGGTTTATATCTGTTAATAGAGCGAGTTTTTGGTGTACGGAAAGCGAAATGGATGATTTTAAACCGAAAACAAATGAGAAAATAGGTAAAAATTATGACAGCAACTATGGCTTTCCACAATTTATCCGAGATTCACATAAATATCAAGATTTTGTATTGGGAAGATAATGATGGAAATATTCCATACATACAGGTTGGTGATAGAGTGATGGAGGGTGTACATGACTATCACGGAGGAGATAGCAAAAGGACATCCTCTTACATATTAGCTTCATCAAGTACTTTTATATTATTGATTTTTCAGTTATTGATTTCTTTTAAATTATTGACTTCCACAAATGTTTAGTTCCATGTTATTATTAATTTTATATCTCTACTTTTATGATATAAAATATGTTAGTAATTATTTTGTTTTATATTTATTTTTAGATTTTTGTTTAAATAATTTTCAAATGTGTTAGATAATAAGGTTTTTTAATATTAATTATATTGATAATTACTATATTATATGATCATAAATATTTAGTTTAGAAAATTGATAAACAGTTAAACACACATAAAAATTTATAATATAAAATAATGAATTTATAATTTAACAATTATAAAATTAAATAAAACATAAAAAATCATTAAAATTGGTTTAGCTAGTTTTAAAAAGTAAGTATTTCAGAAAACTAGTATTTAGAAATTTTAAAATAATAATTTAATATTTATCTAAGTTTAAATTTAAATTTATTTAATTAAAATAACATTCAAAGATTAATAATGTTCTNTTTAAAATAATAATTTAATATTTATCTAAGTTTAAATTTAAATTTATTTAATTAAAATAACATTCAAAGATTAATAATGTTCTTTTTGGTCATTTTATTTATAGATGCATCTAGATGCAGATGTCAATTTACCAAATGAACAAACATACATCATGTATAACTCAGTATGCAAACGAACGTCTAGATGCTTCAACTAGATGATGCAGCTAAATGCAAGAATGTATAGAGAAGCCAAGAATGTATAAAGAGGCCAAAGTGGTCTTAGTAGTGGATTGCTTTTTTTCAAACAAGAATGTATAGAGAGGCCAACGTGGTCTCCTTGGTTCAGTCTGCGACCATGATGAAGAGTTATTTTGTGATTTAAGCTTGTTGCTACAATCCTAATACCTCTATTTACATGTTCAGGAGTAGTTAACTTGCTGTTCAAGTCCATGATAACTGAAAGAAATTTCCATTTTAATTTTTCGTCACTTAGGAATCAGAACGAGATTCATCAAAAAGATGGAGTCCTATTCTAGAGATGCAATACAGAGGAGGATTGTTTAAGGGAAGATGTCAAGGAGGTCTTCCCGAAGGAAAGGTAGTCCTTGTTTTGCTATATGTTTTGAAGCCAATAAATCAAGGTATCCTTGTCTTATGTTTAGACAGACTTCTTAGTAAATCCCAAAGTAATGGCTGAATTTTTCAACCAGGGTCGTTTAATACTTGGAGATGGAAGCATATATGATGGAATGTGGCACAACGGTAAAAGATCTGGTCTCGGAACATTCTACTTCAAGAATGGCGACGTTTTCCAAGGCACTTGGAGAGAAGATTTAATACACGGAAAGGTGAAATAGTCTTTAGCTTTTGGGTTTGGTTTAACTTACTGAGACTATACTTGTGCACAAACTGCTTGAGCATCACCAAAGTCCCTAAGAATATTCATATCGAATAGGTTTGACTGTTTGAGAAAAGACTGTACTTTAGAAGTGGTTNGACTGTACTTTAGAAGTGGTTTCTTTTGACTTTTGTGACATAGAATATCTCTAATCAGCCAAGAGCCATTCTTTTTGCAGGGATGGTTTTACTTCCATAAAGGTGATCGGTGGTTTGCAAATTTCTGGAAAGGAAAAGCCAGTGGCGAAGGACGATTCTATTCGAAGTCGGGTGAGATATTCTTTGGACACTTCAAAGATGGATGGCGACACGGACAGTTTCTCTGTATAGATGTGGATGGAACAAGGTCAGTGAATCGTTGTAACTTATAAACTTAATCTTTCTGATGTTTCTGAAATAGAAAAAAAGAGCAATCTCAGGTGCCTCAAAAACTTTTTTACTGACAATTGTTGATGCCTTTTATATATAGATACTCTGAAACTTGGGACGATGGTGTTCTTATTGACCGTAAACAAGTGGACGCCGGAGATTGATACCTTCCCAGCATTGTTTTTAAGATGTTGTAATTATATGTAGTACACATCGAGTTTTGTCTTTTCTAGATTCTTATAACAAAACTTAATTCATAAATTCTTGTGTTACTTTTCTTTGATTAGATGTACAAAAGTTGCAGAATCCAATTCCAAAGCAACCGGACTTTTGTTTCCTTGCAACCTGATAAAATGTGAATATATAGTTTATATAGATCCAAAATATACATTTTTTACTGTTTTGTTGATAGGTCCTGTTCGTTTATCTAGATGAACTGCTAGATGTTCGTTTAAACTCATATTTGTGCATAAGCAGGATGTAGCACCCAGGTGCATTATCCAAATACATCTCAAAATCCTAAAATTTTTAGATGCATTTTGATAATGCAATCACATAGAGATGTAGTTTGAATTTTTTTTTTAAACCATATTACCCTTAGATATGAGTAAAAATTACAGAGACTAAAATCATATCTCACTCACATACTAGAATAGTATATGCGCTACTAACGCGGGTTTATATAAATTTTTGTGAAATTATGTAGTCAATTAATTTATTCCTAACAATTTGAAATTGCATGTGGTAATTTATTTGACCTAATCTCCGGTTTTTCATATAATAAACTATTAAATTTTCTACTTATGTTATAAAGTGGGAAAATATAGATTAAATACAATACTTACTCATTAAATCGCATATTTGTCATTAATTTTCATTTGAACACTGAACTTTAAGTTGATTGAGCCAATTGACCACAACATTAAATCGATTTACGAAACAAAAATCAAAATAGGCGATAATATAATACAAATTAATTTTTTTTTGTCAATGTCTGAAAGTAAACATGTTTAAAAAATGGATGATATCATGTTGATTAAGCCCAAAAAATTTCACTACCATCAAAAGACCACATACCTAGAAAAATTATCACAAAACTTATTTAATTCATTTCCAAACCCAGACAAATCTATTACTATATTAATGTGTAATCCGATCAGCTGAAGCTAATAACCAAACTAAGCACAATACTAAAAAAAAGCATACTTTTTGAGAAGCTTGAGTGAGTGATAGTTAAAGAGCATCTCCAACGTGGGTCTTATCATTTAATGTGATTTAAATAAATGTTAAATGGGCAATTATTTAAGAAAGACTCCTACGTGTCAATGGCTCATTGGACATATGGTTTAATCTGAAAAAAAAAAAAA
>OVAX01005072.1:0-10204 GCA_900406405.1 Lepidium africanum
TGTTAAGAAACCTCTCGCCAATAGGCGCAAGCCAAAACCTACCAAGCTCAGGTACTTTATCCGATATATACTGTCTCCTTATCTTGGAGACTGGTATTTAGTTTGATGCACATTATATTGTATGTATTTAGCTCTTAGTGCAGCGCTTTGTGTAGAGAGTATGGAAAGTGTATCATTTAATTCGTTTGTCACTTAAGATGTTTAGGAGAGTTTTTAGAAATGCATTGGTTTTGAAGATCGCAATGTTCTTTTTCCTTGAATTGGTTATCAATTGTCAATTGGGTAACTTGAAATGTCAAAGGCCTAAATGTTCTTACATTACGTGACAATGGTCTGGTTTAATTATACTTTACGTAAGTAGATTTGTTTGATAAAGCTTGTATCTTGTTGCTGGTCAAACTCAATCAACCTGATTTAGTTTATAGTTGTACATGTAACGAAAATTGAGATGTCTATGAACATTAATAATCTGTAATGTTCTCAGTTTATTTGAAATTTGTTTCTGAAATAATCCGATCTTGTTGTGTACCTGCATTGCAGATCTAGCATTACCCCAGGGACAGTTCTGATTATCCTTGCTGGTAGGTTCAAGGGCAAGAGGGTTGTCTTTCTGAAGCAACTTCCTTCTGGTTTGCTTCTTGTGACCGGTGAGTTCTTAAACTTGCCTCCTCCTATAAGTCATTTGAAGCAAAGCTCATTCGCTAGATTTTGCCTTCTGAATTGTTCTTGTTTCATATAATCTTCAGGGCCCTTCAAGATCAATGGTGTTCCTTTGAGACGTGTTAACCAGGCCTATGTGATTGGCACTTCCACAAAGGTCGACATTTCTGGAGTCAGCCTTGATAAATTCGATGATAAATACTTTGGAAAGGTTGCTGAGAAGAAAAATAAGAAGGGAGAGGGAGAGTTCTTTGAGGCTGAGAAAGAGGTTTGATATTCATTGCAACCATCATATGATTAATTATAAAGGGATTTTATATTGCATAAGATAGAACACAATCATCTGTCCTTCCCTCTTGTAGATATTGTTGGTTATATCGGTTTGTTCCAGAATAATAGACAATGAATCTTTTTCTCCGTAGTGTTACCAAATTGAAACATATGTTTTGACTTAACATTCTTGTTTTGGATTTTGCAGGAGAAGAAGGAGATTCCACAAGGGAAGAAGGATGACCAGAAAGCCGTGGACACAGCTATGATCAAAGCCATTGAAGCAGTTCCAGAATTGAAGACTTACCTCGGCGCTAGGTTTTCATTGAAACAAGGAATGAAGCCCCATGAGCTTGTTTTCTAAATTTCATAGAGGGTTTCTAGATTGTCTCCTGAATTGTTCTCACCTTCTAAATAATAGTTTTTGTTCTTCTTTACTGACCCGAGACATAGAAGTTTTGGGTTTTACATTCTATATTTTCTATTTTTGCAGATAATATCGATCTTGTTTTCTGAATGTGGCTTTAAAGCAATAATGCATGATACAAAAGTGACACAGTTATGATAGAGCTGCCTATGAATAGAGCAGCTTACGAAAAAAACCGAGAGATATTTCCGCTAAGTAAGAGCATGGAATGGTAACTGATGGTAACTGAACTTTTTCCGAGTCTACATGAACTTTGTGTCGAATAATACATGAATTTTTGAATCGGATATTTTTCGAAGTATAGTGAAAAATATTCAAATAGTCTATATATTTTTATTATTGCTTTATTTATTTATTTGGTCGTAATATGATTTACATTGGGCTATACATGAGTTGCCTAACAATAGAATCACAAATATCTAACAGTCGACCGGTCAATTTAAAATTTGGCTAAGAATAAATAGTTCGTATAGATTATTTGATTTTTTTTTACTAAACTTTGAAAAATACCAAACCTAATAGTTCAAATAGAATTCAGCACAATAGTAAAAGTTCAATTAAAATTTTTAGGTTTTGATGTAACAACATTAACGTTTCTTTTTTTTTTTTGTGGTCGGAGAACATTAACGTTTCTGAGGTCAAGTTGTTTCTGTTGTTTTGCGTTTGTTACTGTTTATAAGAAACTTGGTTCTTTTTTCTGTCATTGTTATTTCATCAGAAAACAAAAAACATTTGCCTTTTACACAATCATTACCATTCCTTTGATGTTAACAGATTATAAATCTCTTTTCTTCATCTCATGCAAGCGGAAAGTGAGAACTCTAAATTGTGATTAATTGAGATTTGTAGGAAATATTTTCTTTAAGAAGGAACTTTGTTGACCTTGGCAGGAGTTTTACTTAGAGTTGGGGAGTGTTCTTTAAAGCCCAACATTTTGTTCAAAGCTCCAACGTAAGCTTTAACACTCGACACCAAAATGTCCATTCCTGCTCCGGTTCTACTATAAGAACACAAACTCAGCTCAGACAGAATAATTGAATATTCGACTATTAGATTAGTTTCACCAAAAATGAAGGAAGAAGGTAAAATGAACTTACCTAAATGTTCTTTGGACAGATTCACCGGTCACTGCATTTGTTGATGAGTAGTTGTTGTCTCCGCTGATTAGAACCCGTGTGGTTGCAATAGCATCAATGGCTTCTGTTACGGCGTTCATTGAGAGAAAACCAATCCCAGCTCCAATTTTTACCTGCACGTCTACGAGTTTCCAGACAGCCTCAGGCTGAAAAACTTCTTCAGACACTAAAGCTATTATGTCAGCATCAGTAACTCTTTGGATCATAAAGGAACAAAGATATTAGAAGACATTATATGAACCACTAACAATACTAAAATCTTATAATGTGAAGAAACCCATTCCATGGCTCCTGCATTATCATATATGTGGAGGCTAATTGTTTCAAAATTCAGGAACGCCCAAACTAGTTCCCACTTGAGGTTTATACTACCTTATTTTGCTCAGCCACAGCTTTGAAACGCCAAAAAAGGTTGCTTAGCTGCTCATCATCCAATTCATAACCGAGCTAGAAATGTAGGAAAATAAATGACAAAATGTCACGATGGTACTACCAGTGAGTTATGGATATAAATAAAGACATGTACCTCATTCAAATGCCAGCATCATTTGATCGCTCAAACCCGATCTCTTCGGGGCACATAATTTCATATGTACCTTTATGTTTTAGCATTCCATCCTAAAAAGAGTGCATGAACACTAACTAAACTTTATGCAAAAGAGCAAAAGACAGAAAAGAGTAAATATGGGAGTCATGAAATGTAGAATTGCTCAAGTGATCTATATCTTTTTAGTACTAATTGTTGTTTATAAATGGTAAAAAAATATATTTAATTTGTGTCTACAATAAATAATTCACAAAAACAATTAATAATATATGTATTCGTACACAAAAAAAAACTAAATTAATTGCTTATCGTAGTTACTTTAGACGAATTATAGTGCTATAATCATTTTAAATGGAATTTGAATTTTTTAAAATTTAAATTTTATAGTATACGAATATACTAAAATCTACTATAATATACAGATTAACTATTATATGAATAAGTTTTTTTAACATATCAATTGACTATTATATAGAGGATATGAAATGTTTGGTTTGATTACTTTTTGTTTTCCCCACTATTATTACTTTTACAAACATAAATAGAAAAATTATTTAAACATCTCTAGAAAGAAAAATGGTTCATAATTTATTTGGAACACAAAAGATTACATTCTAAGAAATAATTGAAGAAAATAAAGAGTGACCATAACTAAAATATTGTATGTTTAAAATTCATCATCATCATCATCATAAACATACTGTCGAATTCCATAGTTTATATGTATTCAGGAATATCACAACATAACCAATTTTATCACCAGAAAAAACTCTAGTTTCAATACATCATTTTGACTTTCTTAAGATGTGAAACATTGTACCATATAAAAGACCAAATCTGTTCAAATAAAAATAAAAAACATCTATTTGTTTAATTCAAGCTATACATCAAGGAAAAGAAGGTGAGTACATTTTTTTTAATTGTTGCAGACATTAAAAAGAAAGTGCATTTTTCGTACAAAAAAGATCAAGATTTATAATTTGATTGTTGCATACAAGCAAAAATATATCAGAGGTTATGTATTATGGTCAAATGATAAAGATCAGATATTTTCTTTTGTTGAGCATTTTATATTTGTAATCTTGTGGTAATAATCATTCATTGTCTATTTAAAGAGACATATACTCGAATATAAAAATCATTCTTTGTTTTTCAAGTTTTTCCTTATTTCTCAATTATCTTACAGTGTGATTCTTTATTTATTTCATGGACAAACATAAACATACTGCTAATAAAAATATTCTGGGACGTGGAGAATTCTCTCCTCTCAAATAAACCAAAAAAAATTCTCCCAAAAAATGTGTATGGGATTATCCGCATATTCTCGGCCAACGCCGGTTATATCGGAGAGTTGAGCATTACTACCATTGTCGCGGAAGCCAATGACCAAACCCTTGATGCTTCTCACCGCTAAATGTATGCAGACCTAGCTAAAGCAGATAATAACATCGAGTTTATCGATTGTAATGATAGTAACTGTTGTATTGTTTTTTTTTTGATAACTCAGCAGACCTTATAAGAGGGGTCTCGACTATCACAAGATAAGTCACTTCTATAGTTTCTATTAGATCACATAGATGGGAAATCTTTTTGTGAGAAAACATCAATTGAATTTATATACTCTCAGCTTTAATACCATTTTCTAATAAAAACCAAATCATACAATTGCTAAAACAAGCTCGAAAGTATCTAAGAATCCAATTGGTAAGTGAGGTTTTTGCAGTGAGAAACAAAGTGTGATACGATATAAATGCAGTTTTTGATAAGTACAAGTGCGGTTTTATGTAAAAAAGTAGGACAAAAAATTATGTGATGGGTGAAAATAATTGCGGTGCAGTTTTTTAATAAATACTATTATATAAAATTAAAATAATATTACAATTTTTTAATTAACAATTAAATCTATAAAAACTGATCAAAAACTTTCAAATGAAAATCAAAAACATCTATTTTGTTTCAAGCTATACATCAAGGAAAAGAAGATGAGTACATTTTTTTAATTAATTTACACGAAAATAATAATAATTTGTAATGGTATTATTAGATATTGTTAACTTTCATTTCCAAAGATTTTTCATGCAACATAACTTTCATTTCCAAAGATTTTTGTTCAACAATTATAATAATTTGACATTATAAAGAAAATGCATTTTTCATGCAACAAAGTTTTTTTTTTTTTTTTTATAAACCTTTTTTCATGCAACAAAGTTCAAGATTTATAATGTCATTTTTGTTTACAAAAAGCATATATCTAAGTTTATATATTGGTCAAATGATAAAGCTCAGAAAATTTCTTTTGCTGAGCATTTTATTTTTGTAATCTTGAGATTAAACAACTGTCTTTTGGTCCACATACAGCAAAACAAAAACATGATTGTTTGGCAAATATTTTATTATCATTTTACTACAAAATGCATTTAGTATATTTCAATTTTTGTTTTAAAAATTTCTTTATGTATATAGTATAGTAAGTGGGAAACGAGTGTAGATGCACGTGTTAGAAAACACACTAAAAACTCGGAAGAACATACACAATGTTTAAAATGGTGGAAACCCAATTTAGAAGGTTTTCAACGATGAAAATCGTATAAAAAAGATGGAGAAAAAGACACGTTGAATTGGTTTTCAAAAAAAATTCTTAAACTCAAAATTTCATTTCCAGGCATAAATGGAGAAGAAACCTTAGACTTGGAATTCATATAGGTGTAACGTGAGCATTGAGGTTAAAATATAATCTTTTATAATACAAGCCCAATGCCAAAATTGGAATCTTAAATTGTCACTAAAAGGTTGAGAGTATAAAATTACATAAATGTATATGAGATTTTTTTTCAAGATTGATGAATGTATGAGAATTGATCCAAATTTTTTTAAGAAGAGTAAATTAAAAAACACAAAGAAAAATGAAAAAATATGACATTTTGAGAATTAAACAAGATATATCTATCGAACTTGTTTTATGATAGAGACAGATTTGTATGCTTCAGCTAATGGTTCATGAATCTAAAATTTGGCTCCAACAACTGAAATAAAAAAAAAAGGATTTATTAGTGAATTGAGTTGAGAAAAAAAACACAAGAGATGTCTTAAGAAAAATACCATGTTCAAACGTAGAGTGTGTTTGATTCTATCGTACCAAATCGAACCATGATTTAAACGGTTCAGCTTCCAAGTCCGGTTTAAATTCCATTGCTCAATTGATTGTCCCGAAATTTGGATTCTCTTATTTCAATTATCTCCTCTTTTCGTTATCTTCTCTTCAGACGCTAATTGATCAAAATCCTAAACCCAAATTCTTTGGAATTTCTTACCCATTATTCATTCTTACTCATTCTTCTGATTCCAGATTTTTATTTTCCTTTATCTACTCTCTGAATTCTCGGTTTCCACCATGAGCGTGATCAGTTTAATCCGCAAATGTTCCATCAAACCTCGATTTCATAGAAGCCTCTTGGTTCCAAGTTTCTTCAAGGAATCGCCGCCAGATTTAGCGCGAAACGCCATTATTCGACCTTACTCGAGCCAGAGGTTCGTTTTCTCTCCCAATTGGTGTTTTGGTCAATCAAATATTTTACCAAATTGGGATTCGGAGAAGACGAAGAGTATCGGCTTCTCAGTAAGAAAATTATCCACATCTGTTGAAGCCAATACTAGTGACAAAAGTTTCGAGAGAATTCACGTTCATAGTGGTCTAGTTGTCGAAAGGATTCTCAAAGAAGAAGAAACCCTAGTAGATGATTCAGTTCCTAGAGTAAATGTAGACACAATTGGTGGCAAAGTTGTGAGAGAAGCGAGTGAGATTGAGAAAGAAGCGTGGAGGATTTTGGAAAACGCCGTCGTTAAGTATTGTGGATCGCCGGTAGGGACTGTGGCGGCGAATGATCCCGGAGATAAGATGCCTTTGAATTATGATCAAGTGTTTATAAGAGACTTTGTGCCTTCTGCTTTGGCTTTTTTGCTTAAAGGTGAAGGAGATATTGTTAGGAACTTTCTCCTCCATACATTACAGCTTCAGGTAATCTCTCATTGATGTGCTATTGTTTAGAATGTGTATAGTGATTATGGTTTCTACAGCTTTGAATTAACTAATTTCGGGGTATACAAAATAACTGATTCCAAACTCTTTTTGCTTTGGAGAATTTCTTGATAATTGATGCAGTGTGGCTTGTTATTGATTGAACTTTGTTTGTTTTGTTTTAAGAGCTGGGAGAAAACTGTAGACTGTTACAGTCCTGGACAAGGATTGATGCCTGCAAGTTTCAAAGTCAGAACTGTGGCACTTGATGAGAATTCTACGGAAGAAGTTCTGGATCCAGATTTTGGTGAATCAGCTATTGGTCGTGTTGCACCCGTTGATTCTGGTTAGTAGATTATCTGTGGCTATGACATGTCAATGTAAAGATGCTTATGTGAATATGTGATTTACTTTACGTTGTGAGTGTTATTGGAGAGTTATGTGCATTGTGTTCTTCATGTGAGATTGTTACTGATAGTTTCTTCTATTCTTTTTCTTAAGGTTTGTGGTGGATTATTCTTTTAAGGGCATATGGAAAGATAACAGGAGATTTCTCATTACAAGAGAGGATAGATGTCCAGACAGGCATAAAGCTCATTATGAACTTGTGTTTAGCAGATGGATTTGATATGTTCCCAACACTTTTGGTCACTGACGGGTCTTGTATGATTGACCGACGTATGGGTATCCATGGCCACCCTCTCGAAATCCAAGTACGTTCAATACCAAGACTTTTTCTGATTTTCTCTGCACATTGTTGATATGCATCTATACATTTTTGTGAGACTTAAACATGATTCTCTCTCTGGATGCATTGCAGTCGTTATTCTACTCAGCACTCAGATGCTCCCGGGAGATGCTTTCCGTTAATGACAGCTCTAAGAATCTTGTAAGAGCCATCAACAATAGATTAAGTGCTTTATCCTTTCATATTAGAGAATACTACTGGGTGGACATGAAAAAGATCAATGAGATATACCGTTACAAGACAGAAGAATATTCTACAGATGCAACCAACAAGTTTAACATCTATCCTGAGCAAATTCCTCCATGGCTCATGGATTGGATTCCCGAGCAAGGTGGGTATCTCCTTGGAAATCTGCAACCTGCGCACATGGATTTCAGATTCTTCACGCTTGGGAACTTTTGGTCAATCGTTTCCTCCTTGACTACACCAAAGCAGAATGAAGCTATATTGAACTTAATTGAAGCTAAATGGGACGACATTATTGGGAATATGCCTCTTAAGATTTGTTACCCTGCATTAGAGTACGATGATTGGCGTATAATAACCGGGAGTGACCCAAAGAACACGTGAGTTTGGCTTACTCTTTAGTCTTTCCTCTCTCTTTCGTTCATTTCCTCCACCCAAGACTTGTGGCCAACATTATATATCTGCCGTTAACTTTCTGCATGAACTAACCATGAAAACATGTGACGAACTTTGCAGGCCTTGGTCTTATCACAACAGTGGATCCTGGCCAACGCTTCTTTGGCAGGTACTAAAATATTTGTTGAAATCAAAAGTATTGACTATGCTTAAACATGCTTAAATAGTTTAATTAAGCATAAAACTTGCCAGACTATGCTATTGAGACCGCAGAATTCAATTATTTACAGTTCTGACTGAGGCTTTATGTGTTTGATTATCATGACAGTTCACATTAGCATGCATGAAGATGGGTAGACCAGAGCTAGCAGAGAAAGCTCTTGCAGTAGCTGAGAAGAGACTGATGGCAGATCGCTGGCCAGAATATTACGATACCCGATCAGGAAAATTCATTGGAAAGCAATCTCGGCTCTACCAGACATGGACTGTCGCCGGATTCTTGACTTCTAAACTCCTCTTAGCAAATCCAGAGATGGCATCACTGTTATTCTGGGAAGAAGATTACGAACTTCTGGATATATGTGCCTGTGGTCTCCGTAAATCTGACCGGAAAAAATGCTCCCGAGTCGCTGCCAAGACTCAGATTCTTGTTCGATGAATGCAAAACACAGTCCCATTTGCTTCTCTGAACATGCAAACACAATAAGCTACTTAGGCTATAGATCTTACAGGAATTGAAAATTCACAGAAACTTAACTGTCACACATATTATTCATCTCTGTTTACCTCTGTATATATATAGGATTGCTGCAACCATTTTATATTCTTGCTAGAATGGATAATTATCCATCTTAATATTTTATTATTTTTACTTTTACCGACTCAAAATTACCGATTTTCGCACCCTATATAAATATGTGTTGCCTTCATTTTGTTAGTGACTAGTACTTATGCTAAAAGAAGAAAGTTAATTATCACTTCTTCACTTCCATTCATATTCTCTACAATATTATAATATTCAATTATATTTTATAACACGTTATCAGCACGAGTTGCTCTGTTCTAATATTGAACTGAAGAAAATATCGAAACTTGAGAATGGGGATAGAGATATCTGTCTGGTAGACAGTGCTACAACACACACAATACTTAAGGGTAAAAAGTATTTCTCAACACACACAATGTCTGGTAATGCAAAAATAATTATGGGCTCTGGAAGAGCTAGTTTTTCAATATCAAGGGGAACAAAACTTGAAATAAATGATGCATTGTATTCCTCAAGTCTTACAGAAACTTATTAAGTTTCAGAGATATCCGGAGAAATAGATATCATATAGAGACTATGAATAAAAATGGCATTGATTATCTTTGCATTACATCAGTTATTCTGGAGAGAAAATATATATTGGAAAAATTGCCAGCTTTATCCTCCAGACTATATTCCACAAAAATAAATGTATCTAAATCATATATTATTGTAAACGAGAAGTTTACATGTACATTCAAAATCTGGCATGAATGTTTAGGGCATCCTAGTTCAGTCATGATGAGAAAAACTGTGGAAAATTCAAATGACCATCCGCTGAAAAACCAGAAGATTTTTCAAGAGAAAGAATTTCTATGTAATGCTTGTTCTCTTGGAAAACTAATAATTCGACCATCACAGCCAAAATTGGGAATGAATCTCTGGTATTTTTGGAAAGAATACATGGTGATATATATGGACCTATCCACCCACAATGCAGACCATTTAAATATTTTATGGTTTTAATTGATGCATCCAGCAGATGGTCACATGTGTGTTTGTTAAGCACACGAA
>OVAX01005073.1:0-10193 GCA_900406405.1 Lepidium africanum
TCACCATCGAGGCTAAACGCGACCGATAAATCCGTTGAGATGTTTTCCGGTAAAGTCAACGTCATCGGACTTGGTCAAACCCGGTGAAGCTATTTTCCCAATTAAATTTAAGGTTTTGGAAAAAGATTGATATGGATATGGAGATAATGAATCTTGAAAAACTTTCCAAATTAAAATCAAGATTATAGGTACAAAGAAAAAGGAAAATGTGCATTTGGTTTATGTATGAAGAACCAATCATTTCAATAAAAATGTACATTAACTCAGTAAAACAAATTCTCATAAAAACCTTGTAATTGTAACATCAGTATTGATTGGTCATTTCATCCATAGATAGAGCACAGATATTAGACCCGTGGCAATTGAGGTAAATCGTGGGTACGTGATTTTATCTCCCATAATTTCAGTTAGAACAATAGAAGAGCAAGAATTACACAAGCAAACACGACACTAATCACGAAAATGAGTGTTATAGCTGCTAGAGTGCCGATGAAATGGCTTGAATGTCCGACAAACCTCAGGATTGAGCCACCTGGTTGTCGTTGTCCGCCTATGACTTCTCCGACGCGGAGAACGGTGTATATGATAAAAAGACCGAAGTAGATATATACAGTTATATGTGAAATAGAGTAGTGTTGGTTTACAACTTGGAGCGTTGCTAGAATTACGACATTGATCATGTAAATGGCTTTGTGGACTGCCGACGAATATGCGGCGAACCTCTGTGCTTCATCGCCGGGGATGGGAACTATTGTGTTGTTATAGACGACGGGATTCATATTCTTCTGTCTTCTCTTTTATCTCCCCTTTTGCTGTATTAATATTTGAATTCAAGATTCTATATGGTACGTATTCATTTATACTGTTGAAGTTTGTGGAAGATTTGTACTGTTGTTATGAGCACAATAGGACTATTTAGTTGTACAAACTACATAGGATGGAGGCATGCCCTTACAAATAACATAAAGTCAGGGCTGAGTGCCGCATAGGTTGCAACTTTGATTTTTATATTAAAAATATATACAAATCAAATTTAAAATAATGTACAATATAACTTTTTGTTATTATCATCAAATTTTTTAATTATGAATAGTGATTTTTTATTAAAAAAACTTTCACGTGGTCAATTACAGAATAACCCTAATAATAAATTACAAATTTACCCATAATATTAAAATTTAGTTTATTTTAATAAAACTAAGTGATTATCTCACACTTTCGTGCGGGAATAAATTTTTTGGTTTCATTGTTTTAGAATTTATTTTATCTTATATATTAGTAATAAATCTTTAAAAATTGATATGAAATTAAAACACCAAAACGTAAAAGTCAATATGTGAAAACTAAGTTTTTATAAACCAAAATTATTAAGATATAAAATAAAATAACATTATGTATATAAAAGTAATATGTAGATAATTATTTTCATTGACCTCATATTTAAAAATAAGTTTTTTTTTTTATTTTTTTTTTCGACTATTAAAACACTTTGGGATTGCTGAATCATAGACGAATCAAAATCTCAGACCTATGAATGGGGATATTCTCGAAACTCAAAAACTTCAATCATTTCAATTTTCTTTTGTTTTCATTTTTGAAAGGGAGAAAAGAGAGGTGTCAATTAGGTGGTCTGTGGACTTTTGTTGGCATTNGTCAATTAGGTGGTCTGTGGACTTTTGTTGGCATTGGGTCGAACTTTTCTTTGGTGTCAAGGTAATAACTATGAATAGTCATCGACAGCGAGAGGTTACCGTTTGATTTACCAGAAGCGGAAGAAGAATTAATAGCAGGTGTCATTTCTTCAATTTACTCTCCATTTCTAAGTTCGTAGCCTTCGCAGTAGCTTCATCGACTCCATTTATTCTGGTGTGGATGGCAGTTAATATTATACATATGATTATACTTTAAAACCTTTTTCTAGGCATTGAAAATATTATTGGTGTAAGTTTTTGGCAATTGACATGATAAAATTTTACATCAATTTTTTATATATTAAAATGTGAATTCCAACATTTAGAAGAAAATAAAAAACAAAACTCAAATTAATAAAAAGATTGTGTTGATTTTATTTTCATAAGCATATGAATATAATGGAAAAACAATAAAAAAAACTATTTGACTATTTTGTATATATTTATTGAACCATCAATATAGAGTTTTTCTTCTATAACATTAGTTTCATGTTATTTAAATAAAATTTTAAAAAAATTCGACAAATGCATATTTTTTTTTAAAAAGCATAATATTCATATAAGAATATGATTTATTAAAGATTATGATAAGTACGAAAGATTTGCAATTATTTTTTATCTTATAAAAATTTTAAATAGTATTAAATCAAATCAAATATTTTATAGGAGAATTGCAAAAATGCTCATCAAGGGAGAATATTTTCATCACTGCTCCCATTTTTTGGATATTTTCAAAAAATGCCTCTTATTATGGAAAAAGTCCAAAATACCCTTACATTATTATTCTATATATTTTTATATTTTTTGAAAAATTCTCCAGCCAAAAAAAAATTTCGGTTTATTGTTTCCGTTTGCAAAAATATCCTTTAAATTTTGTTTTTGCAAAAAATACCTCATACTAATAAAAAATGACGAAAATACACTTAATTTTTTCTTATAAAACTTTTTTTATACAATTTTTTTAGAACAAACTTTTTTTCCCACCAAAAAACAAATTTCTCGCCAAAATTTTTTTTTGACTCAAAATGTTTTAAGAAAATATTTATAAGGCTTTATAAGAGATCTTATAAAACTTTATAAATAATATTTTTATAACTTATCGTATAAAACCTTATAAATAGTATATTTATAAGTTATTTTATAAAACCTTACAAAAATTTATAAGATACCTTATAAAATTATATAAAACCAAAATAATAATAACAAATCAAATCAAATACAAGTTGACCAAAAAAAATTTAAATCAAATACAACATTCTAGAGTCGAATACGAAAGCTATCTTTAGTTTAAGGCTGTGGGTACCCTCAAGTTTTGTACGATAACTTATAAATTAATTTTTTTAAGGTCTTATAAAATAAGCTATAAATTTACTATTTATAAGGTTTTATAAGATAATTTATAAATAATTATTTATAAAAAAATTTTGGAATAAAGCCTTATAAATTTTATAAACTATCTTATAAAGTCTTATAAATTTTATAAACTCTATTATAAAGTCTTATAAAATTTATAAGCTCTTTTACAGAAAATTTTATAAAGTCTCTTATAAAGCCTTATAAATTTTTTTTTGGAAACATTTTAAGATATAAAAAATTTTGGTGAGAAAAAAAATTCGTAAAAGGAATATATAATTGGTGGGTAAAAAAACTTTCGGCCAGAAAATTTTTGAAAAAAATATAATAATAATAATCTAAGAGTATTTTGGTCATTTTTTAATAATAAGAAGCTTTTTTGAAAATGTCTAAAAATGAAAGCAATAATGAAAATGTTCTCTTTTTGAGATGTATTTTTGCAATTTCTCTTTATTTTATATAGAACCTCATGGTTATTACAATTATCACTTATACTAACTTTTGGACACATCTCATCAATCACAACTTCTAGTCTTCAAATCACATCTCTAATACGGTTATGTCCTAAAATCATATTACATGTCGTTTGAAGTGTGCCAAAAATACCATCAACATATTAAGCAGATAAATAGACATATTTTCAAGAATAATGTATCAGTAATGTTTAGACAAATCAACGTTTTATACTATGTAATATTGAATAGAATATAAAATTATATATTACACATATTAACACAATTTTATATGATAACATATAAATTGTACAACTAATTTTTCTTTGTTGGAAAAATTCAAATTTCAGTAATGTAAACATTTAATCATCTCTTACATAATCTATTTGTGTTTTTATCATCAAATGATAGGAAAACAATATCAAACTTCAACAAAATTAAGAATATAAACAAATAAATTCGTAATATTTAGTTTGAAGTGTAAAATTTGATATAGATAAAAACAGCAAATATTCAAGTGTGCTGTTTTCGGTAGATACACGCAAATCTACTTCTTTACATAGATGTGTTCTTTGATGCTTTCAAATGAATGTTATTTGAAAAGAACGATGAACATAATACCAATTAAAAAGTAATTAAATAGTAATACTAGTACAAAAATTCATTTTGTGAGAAAAGCTTGTATAATTGTATCCTATAGCATCTAGTCTGCATTTTTATTTTGTTGAACAAAAGCTATGAACCTCATCTTATCTCTGTTGCTTGGATTTTATGCTCATTCATGTGTTTGTGTGGTGAGGTGCAAATTGTGCATTAGCACATAAGAGTCTCAAGATAAAAACTGTGATCTTTCTCGCTTATGACGTGATCTACACGTTACTTAAATTTATAAGCTAAAAAGCAAAAAACGTGTTAAAGATTCAGAAACAGAGCCACTATTTCTCATACTGACTAGTTTGGGTTTTGGGAGTTGGCTCGTATTGATAAGGAAAAGCAGAGTCCTGCTCAGTAACAAAGCTGTCTCTGTGATGAAAAACTCTGTTTTAGTTTGATTATTGAGTTGAAAATGTCAAAATTTCGACTCATACGATCCAGTTAAGTCTTATTCACCACATCTTTGTCTTCAGAGACTAGACCTTTACTAGTGATATGGCTTGGTTGCGGACAGAGACAAAGGGTGTGGCTATTAATGTGTGGGTGTTCCTTTTTGGACTAGCTTATTCTTTATTCTTTACAAGATAAAACGTGAATCGCGTTATTTGTATCTGTATTTAAGTAAGTGTACGCTGAACATTAAAGTGCAGAGCTCGATAGGAAGAAGAGGAGATATGGCCATGATCATAAAGAAGCCTGTGAAGTACTTTGTGGTAATTTTAACTTTTTCTTTCTTTTAATAACAATCTTATCTTCTTCTTCTTTGTCTTCTAATGTACTTGTGTGTAACTTACAGCTCTGAGTAGTTCTTCTAGATATATTACAACTTCTCGAGATTGATAAATGTGTTGGTCAACAGGTTATGCATTCTCTGAATCAGCCTTCAAGGGAAATCCAGCAGTAGTGTATTTCTTGACGAGAAGAATGAGAGAGGCGACTGTTGGTTTCAGTCTTTGGCCACTGAATTTAACATGCCTTGACCTGTTTTGTTACTCCAATCACTTCCTCCAATCCTTTTGAACCCCCACACTTCTTTCTCCGGTGGTTCACCCCCACCATTGAGGTTTTGTAGCCCTTTCTTCCCCATTACAGTTTCAACATCTGGCATGATCATAATCATCCAAAATCATTCACATTGGAATGTCTTGAATGGAGATCTCTTGTTTTATGACCCATCACCAAATTTTTGATGACAAGAGCTTGATTCTTTCTTGCAGGTGAATTTATGTGCACATGCAACTTTAGCAGCTGCTCACAGTCTCTTCTCAAACGGTTTGGTTGGTTCAGACGAAACTGAGTTTGCCACCCACTCTGGAATTGTAATCGCTAAAAGGTTTCAGAAACTATCAAGTTATGTAACAATGAAAAGAAAGGATCATACGTGATCGAATTGCATTTCCCTGTGATTCCAACATGTGAGTACAACTATAGTGACATCTCCATTTTTTCCAAAGCCTTGAATGGAGCTACATGTAACGCCCGCTTCATGCGGACCTTTGGGTGATTCCGGATTGGTTCATGGGAAGATGGGTAGTTAAGTCAGAAAGTTATATCGCCGGGGAGGTTTTGTTGTAAAGATGGACGAGCGGGATCGAGAAAGGTTGAGTTTCAGTCGAGAAAAGGCATGGGAATCCGAACGTACGTGTGAAATCAGTTAAGTCCGTGAAAATTCCGTGAAATTCGGACAGCATGGTCGGATTCGCACAGGATGGTCGGATCCAAAAATACAAACGTCCCGACCGGATCGGTCGTGGTTCGGACAAGAAAGCGGACGGATCGGGCCAGACAGTTTGACCTTCGGACAATGAGGGTTGATGTCCGGGCGAGTTGGGTCGAGGAATTGGCCAGGCCGGTCTAGAGCTGGTACGGCTGGATTGTGCCGTTGGATTGAGTCCGGTTCTGTTTAAGTGGGATTGGACCGGATCAAACCAAGGGGAGCTAGGGTTAGGGTTTCACGGCCCAAAACCTTATAATTAGATACTTGAGCCGCTGATTTTAACCTAATTTCGCGATACACTCTAAGTAAAGAACAAGGAAGGATTTTGCGAAGGCTTAAGGGCGATTTGGATCGGTTTTGTGCGAGAAAAAGGTTGATCGTGGTTGAGTTGGGCGAATTCGTCGCAATCATGATTAAAGCAGCGTCAAGAGGTGTCAGGAAAGGCTAAGGCAAAGGTGATTTCGTGACCGTGGGTCAATCTCGGTTCATTTTTGGCAAATGGATGGGATTAAGTCTTATACGGGGTAGGATTGCTTGCTTGTCTGTAACTTCTGACCAATTGATTACTGTTTTCGTCCCAGAATGTTACTTTGGCTGATTCGGGTGAATCTGGGTAGCTAAACTGACAGTTTTGGGCGAACTCCGTGCATGAATACTGATTTGTCTCTTACTTTACTGATTTATTGTTTGATTGTGTTTCTGTTTGGTCTGGTAGGACAGGATGACCGACTCATTTAGCAATTTTGTTGCTTATCCAATCTTCGTGATTGTAGGTGATGATTCACCCAACATCCGTGAAAGTGGCCAAGTAGGAGCGAGACCAAAGCGGAATGGTGGAAGGATGGAATAAGACTGGATTATTGGGTCGAGTTACATGTGAAATGCATTTTAGCCGAACCATTGTTGTACTAAAACCCTTTTGATTGAGTTTATGCATTATTTTGGGCTTATCAAACTGTCACAATGAAATTTCGACTAAATATAAAAGTGGAATTATATGTGACAAAGTGTTTGGCTCGCCCATGGCCAGACTTAACCTAATCCAGACATAGAAAATTCGAGTTAGGGTGCCACACTACCACTATTGATATTCGATGAACCCGAGTGATAAAAACATTTCCCAATTAGAGCAAAGTGGGATTAGAACTCATCTAGCTAAAATTGCTAAATCAGGGTTTATTATCTTATTTAAATATATTTTTGGTCCACACTTGTTTACACGAATCCCGTTTCATACGGCAGGGCCTGACGTGTCCTTTTTTTCATTCCATTCATCACTAACTTCATTATCTTAGATCACTTACAACAAAAGTTCTTAGGAGAAGTTCTTAATATTAAACAATTAAAAAAAATTACAAATACAAGAGAAAGAGTATAATGAGGTTCTTAAACTAGAAAAATAAGAAACCATGATTTTTAAATAAGAACCCTATTTTACCACATGTTCATTTATTATTGAATATAACTTTTAAAAAATTAAAATTTAAACAAAAATTAATACTATTATTTTATTGTTTATAAACTCTAAAGACTATCTTAACTTTTGGAATGGTCTTAAATGGTCTTCTCCCGAAATGTAATAGGCTCTCTTAGATAGTTTGGGCTTTTATGTAAAAAAATATTGGCCTTAGGAGTAAAAAAATTTTGGGCTTTTATGGAAAAAAGATGGATATGAGGAGGATAACGAATCTTAAAAACTTTCACAAATTAGAATAATTTTGAGAAGAATATGGAGAGAAAGAAAGAATGATCATGTTTAGCCATGGGTATTTGGATCTTTAGATCGGGTTCTCTTGGATCCGGAATATTTCTACTCATATAGGTCATTACTATTTCAGTTCGGTTTTAGGTCGGTTTCATTCGAGTTTAGGTTAGTTTGGGTCCAAATTTAAAAAACTTGAAACTTACCCGAATAGTCAAATAACCGAGAAATATCCTAAAAATGCTAAAAATACCAAAAACATACCTAAAAATATCATAAAAAATACCTAAAATTAGCAAAAAAAATATTTTTAAATACCTAAATAATCAAAAATATGTGAAAATATCTAAAATTACCAAAAATACTCATAGAATACTCTAAACATACCAAAAAATTATAAAATTGGGTCTTCGGGTACCCGTTTGGTTCTCGGTTTGGGTCCGGGTTCAGGTCTGGTTCTTCAGGTCCAAAATTTTTGTACCCGTTTGGATATTTAGGCATATCGGATTCGGGTTCGGGTCTTTTTTGGGTCGGGTCTAGATTCGGTTCTTCGGATCTGGTTTTTATGCCCACCCCTGATCTCGACCATATTGAAAAGATGATCCAGCTTCAGGCTCTTGAGTTTCTGCTGGTTGTTCTGTTTTTACAACTTGTTCTGGTACTCGTAGACGAATCAGCGCACTCCAGAACAGCGGCAATGTAGCAGCCCCAACCCGAGAACTTGTTTGCATAATACTCATGATAACCATTCGCTGTTGATATTGATTCTCCTGGTTAGCCCTTGTACGTTGATATAGATTCTCCTGGTGAGCCATTGGATGTTGATTTAGATGCATCATTGGAAAAGCCATTGGAAACGGTCTCCATGGTACATAGATGAGATCTTGGCCAAGCATATACGCCCGGTAAATCATTGGATAATGAGATGTGTTACGAGGGATCCATAGTGAGTTGCCACAACTCAAAAGCTCTGAAGTAGTTTGGATTACTTGACAACGATGGTGATCCCAGGTTCAGTCTTGTGAGTTGCGATCGAGGGTTCATTGTTTGAGCATACCATGGAAACCGATTAAGCCATTGATTCTGTTGTGCATGCTGAGTAACATAACGACCTAATCCAACATATTCTCCATGAGGCATAATTACTTGAGACAATTCAGAGTCAGGAAGATTTGGATTCTGATATGGAGGCTGAGTAACAACAAGACTAGATGTTTCATCATCAGGTCGTCTGTAATCATCATGATTCCATGGTTTTGCATTTGCAGAGAGTTTTCGCTGTATACCATAACAAGACTTAACATGTTTCATCATTGTTTTCCTACCAAGATTACACATTTATGTATTTTACATTCTGAAAAATACCATTTCTTCTTTGTACCTTGTTTTTCTCGCCTGTAGAAGAAGAAGAATATGTTTTCTTGTTGGCTTCATCAATGGCGGAACTTGAAGCAGACGCAACAGAGACAATTGGCATCGACTCTTCTTGAGGATTCTGATCTTCGTCTTCTTCAGTGCAGTCATAATTAACAAAGCCCTTGACATTGGTGAAGGAGGAGTGATCTTCATCTGGATTCTCAGCCGTAGAGAGAAAGAAGAATTTGCGAAGAAGATTGGAGAATATTTAGTTTAAAATGGCGCGAGAAAATGTTAAAAGAAGATTGAAATTAGCATATATATAGAACTGGGAGAATTAAACCGAGTTTCTCTCCTTCAATTGAATCCGTTTGATTCGGTTTATTCCAGTTTATTGAAATTTTCCTTCAATTGGATCATTTGGTTTGGTTTATTCCGGTTTGCTGAAACTCCTCACCAATTGAAAGTAAACACATTGATAATCTTCTGTTTCCAGAATCAATCGGTTAATCCCGGTTTACTGAAACTCCTCACCAACTGAAAGCAATCACATTGATTTTCTTCTCTTCTAGAATCAATCGGTTAATTCCGGTTAGTGAAACTCCTCACCAATTGAAAGTAAACACATTGATAATCTTCTCTTTCTAGAATTAATCGGTTTATTCCGGTTTATTGAAACACCTCACCAATTGAAGGCAATCACATTGATCTTCTGCTCTTCTAGAATCAATCGGTTAATTTCGGTTTATTGAAACTCCTCACCAATTGAAAGTATTAGAAGCCAACAGTGGTTTTATGAATCAACCAATAATTCTCACACACACACACAAAAAAAAAAATTCCACAACATGTAGTTACCAATACACAGTCAACCAAACCGTATTTTGATTATTCATGTATTTTAACTTATTATTGATAGATAGACCACGAGACATCAGACCGGTAACCGTGAACCGGTGTTGCAGTGTCTTTTCCCCATAATTTCAGTGAAAATGACGGTAGGGATCCAGAGAAACAATAGAAGAGCAAGAATTACACAAGCCAAGATGATACTAACCAGGGAGATGAGCCCTATAACTGAAAAAGCGCCCATGAAATGGCTGAAATTTCCAACAAACCTCAGGACTGAGCCAGCTAGTTGTAGTTGCTGGCCTATGACTTCTCCCACACAGAGCACTACATATATAATCAAAACACCAACGCACATATAAACAATTTAATCTTGATTATTAGAAAATTTAGTCCATATATGCTCGACCAAATCGTTT
>OVAX01005074.1:0-10192 GCA_900406405.1 Lepidium africanum
CTGTTCATGTTTTATACGTTCCTGAAGAAGAGATCGGTGGATTCGATGGGATGATGAAATTCGCGGCGTCTTCAGAGTTTACGGAGCTGAATTTGGGATTCGCTATGAATGAAGGACAGGCGAATCCTGGAGATGAATTCAGGGTTTTTTTACGCTGATCGGACTCCATGGGAACTTGTTATTCGAGCTGAAGGCATCCCAGGGCATGGTGCTAAGCTTTACGAGAACACAGCCATGGAGAATCTGATGAAGAGTATTGAATTAATTGCTAAGTTTAGGGAGACTCAATTCGACTTCGTTAAAGCTGGAAAAGCTACGAATTCGGAGGTTATCTCTGTTAATCCGGTTTATCTCAAAGCTGGAACTCCTTCCACTAATGTAAGTTCATGGTTTGATCTGCAATTTGATTTATACAACATTGTGTAAAAAAAAATTTNACAACATTGTGTAAAAAAAAATTTGTTTTCAGGGATTTGTGATGAATATGCAACCTTCAGAGGCAGAAGCTGGGTATGATGTAAGGCTGCCTCCAATGGCAGATCTAGTTGCTTTTAAAAAAAGGATTGATGAGGAATGGGCTCCTTCCATTAGGAATATGACCTATACGGTAAAATGAATTACGTCCTTAAGCTCTCTATCATGTAGAAAGTTTCATGCTTTTTGTCGCTTTGCAATTTCAATTTTTAATAGTAGCTAAAGTCCACACTCTAGTTTAGATTATGACTTTAAATGAATTGGATGAATAAAGAACCATGGCCTGATAGAGCAAAAAGCATTTATTGACCGGATACTTAGATCAGAGATGGTATAGAGTCTAATAAGTTATTGTTGTGATCATTTGTTAGTAAAACATAGGCTGGAGATGCGTCTCAGCTACTCTAAATAACACTCAATAGTTGGTTATAATTGTTTGATTACTTTCTTCTGAATCTTCAACACTAAGTTCTGTGTTCTGTTTTGGTTATTATGTCCGTTAGTTTTTGCGATTATACTGTCATCAATCTGTCTATGCGAGTTTTCGTTTTTCATTAAACAAAGTAATTTCACATCCAATTGTGTTTCTTACACCAGATCAAAGAGAGAAGAAAGCTAAGAAATCATTCAGGGAGACCTATAATGACTCTAACAAATGATTCCAATCCTTGGTGGTCTATCTTCAAGCAAGCTGTTGAAGCAACTGGAGGAAAACTCGCAAAGCCTGAGATTTTGGCTTCAACTACAGATTCATGTTATATTCGAGCTCTTGGCATTCCAATATTGGGTTTCTCTCCATTGATCAATACTCCTATTTTAGGGCATGACCACAACGAGGTATGGGCATGATGACTTTATCTATTCACATCTTTATATATAGATATCTAATTCAACAATACTGATATAAAACAATAAACTTTCTCTTGGCTTCAGTTCCTTAGAGACAGTGTGTTCATGAATGGAATAAAATTATATGAATCTGTTATCAGTGCTCTAAGTTCCTTTGAGGGAGTATCTGATCAATTCATTTGAATCATGCTTGAAGATGGTCAAGGCTCACACTGATATGACCGACAAGTGTAGTATCTGCTTCATCTGTAAGTTAATAAATGAGGCATTAATGTAGGCTAAACTTTGCAATTTCCAACATTGCAGAACATGAGGATTTCAAAGGCAGAATCCTTAACATCTCATGGATCAATAACTTTTTCTTTTGGATTAGTGACTTTTTAATTTCTCTTGCTGTTGTTGGAAAACATTTTCAAAATTTATTATGAGTAGATAAAACAATCTAACTCAAAATATTTTTACCAAAACCGAGCTAAAGATGTTTGTCTATAATTCTTTACTCTGTCGAGTTTACAATTTTAGAGACAACCATGTGTTTTTCTTCCAGAGAGATATATAAACTTAAAAACAAAAACAAAAAGCATTGCATTAAAGATAACGATTTAGTGTATTTCTTCTATCTTTCATTAGTTCATGTTATAGATATATTATGAGATTATTCGAAACCAGATTGTTTGTGTACAGAGAAGTGTGTAATCTCTTATTGCACAAGAAAAAAAATTTGAAAAGTACTTTTACAACACAAAATGGGCTCAGTTTAGATAACTTTTTTAGATGTCCAAACCTTGATTTTCTATTTTTTATCTTTTTAATAAAACAAAACAAAGAAAATAGTGCTACAAACAATACTTTGAACCTGACGACCAAAAAAAAACAAAAAACAATACTTTGAACCTATTCAAGTAGAGAGCTTTTCTTTGTCAACTTGAATACTTTCATTAAAATATATAAGAAAATCAATGTGAAGACACATAGTTTATAAAAAAATTCACAAACTAATCCTCAAAACATTGCAAGTAAAAAAATGAGTTTTATGATTTAACGATATAGAGATCAGATAGATGGAGAAACTGGTAAATAAAATATTTAGACCATATATAGATGAGTTTTTAGCTTTTATAACGAAAAATGTATCATAATAAATTGTACATTACACTAAGTCACTAGCTCTGATACCATAACAAACAGAGAGATTCAGCGAACATATTTTCTCGCTAAAATTAAGAAAATGAAAAGAAGAATGTTATATACAGGATGTTCAATAACGAACTCAGTTTAATTAAACCGGATAATCAATCGTGGCCAGCATTTTAAGTAAACCAACATTTAAGTAAACCAATAGTTCATTTAACTTACTACATTACAACTTGCAATTCGTCTAACTTCCAAAAACTGAAAATTTACAGCTTCAATGACAAATGTTATGTATCTTGTGTTGAATCATGCACAACAAACAACCACTAAAATCTTACTGCTCTTAAAAATTACAGAATGACAGAACTTTTATGTCATGTGTTGAATACAACAACAACCACAACCACTAAAATCTTGAAAACAAAATTGTCATAATCTCGATTTTCCCCTTCGAGGAAATTTCTCAATCTAATGCAATCTGAAAACGAAGGATTTGATTCTGTGCTGTCACAATCCACATGTGCATTTGCCTCTACACCATCCAACACAACTCTTCAATCCTTTGACGAAACTTCTCCGTACGTGCCTCTATTTTTGCACCACTCGATATTTCCTTCAAAAACATTTATTTCTTTCTAACGCAAAACAACAGTCTTATTAAATTATTTTTAATAAATATCTAAAAGTCTTTAATTTCCTCTCTGGCTTTAACCCATATCCATTAAATGTTGATTCTTTATTTCTTTAAGACAAATATTATTATTATTGTAATAAAGAAAAATCGATTGATTGATGTGAGAGGTACGGAAGGTCATATATTGAGTACGGTGCCAGTTAAGATTGTCCGAAATGTGAATGTGATATATATTGTAGAAAGTACATGAATTATGCATGAATCCTCATTTATGATTCTATTTGTCTATTTCTTCAGGTAGGGTTCTTTCACTTTTCTTCGTTAGGTAGCTATAGTTTCTTAAGTATGGCCATTCTTTAATTGCTTTATCTTCTCGGATTTACCCATTGTGACTGTAGAAAAACTCATCTTCTTCTTGTTCTAACACTTCAAATTTAAGATTCCAGCCTCTACACATTAAAACGATCATATTGACAGAATTTTCCACAACGAAAATCCATTGAAAATAACTCATGATTTCAGAATGATTTTGGACGGAAACAAGACTGGAAATACATTCATTATACATTTATTCTCATTGGCTTTCGTCCAAACGCCTAATACATTTGATTATATGAAGGACGGATAAGATTTCGTCTAGACAACCGGGTAGACTGATTTCTTGAACATTGATAATGAGAACTAATTCATGTTAATGAGAATTGTTATAGCTATTAGGAAAACAAAAGTGTTTCAGTCAAAAGAATTTGAGTGAAAATTATAAATTTATAATATATGTATTTGTCACATAAGTTTATTCTATAATCTTTCCAAATGTTTTATCTAAAACATGTGTTACATTTTTCACTCAACTTGTTGTATTGAAACTTTTTTCACTCAAATTTATCATATACAATGTTCATAGAGTTTAGTCATATATTTAGTTTTGCATCCCATATAATATTATCTTTTAATGTGGACATCAAATTTATTGAATGTAGTTAATATTTGTGTCATATAAGTGTTATGTTATCTTACTATATACACGCATTATAATATTTAATGCATTAAAAATTGATAGTACATTTAAAGATAATACAGATTACAATTATATATAAAAAAAACATTAAATACATGCGATAAGTTAGTTGTCCACATTGAATAATTATACAATATGGGTTGCAAAACTAAATCATATGAAAGCTTTATATATGATAAATTTAATATCCACGTAGAAGAACAAAATGTGATGAAAAATAGCACACATATATAGTTGAAATAAACAAAATCTTCTAAAAATGTCGAGTCTTTTATAGTTTGGTAGTTTACATGCCCTAGTTAATAATTTTGTATTTAGAGTTCGATTGCATTTCACTGTAAGTAAAAGTTAAAAATTAGAGAATATAGATTTGAGCAGAATTATTAATTCAATTGTTGATAAAGATATAAAGAAATTCTAAAAATTATTATAATTCCCTCTTTGTTTACTGTCCAATAAAATAAACTTATTACTATCTTATTGTGTACTATATACTTGTGCAATTTTTTATTTTAGCAAACCTTTTGAAAAATGTTGCCTGCGCATTTTCCAACCAACAATTTGGTTGATTCGTTTCTTGATATCTGGGAGAGAAAGAAAATAAACACCTGCTTTATAATACTATAGTATAATAAAAGAAAAAAGTGAGTCTGACTAGAACGTGAACACGAATAGTTTAATTACTCGTAACGCGTTTTAATTAAATTCTAGTGCCGACTAAGTAATTTTACCTGCAGACTAGTTTTGTTTGAAAGAGAGTGTAGATTATTAAGTGGGTTGACGAATTGACTATAGTTTATTAGTGTACGAAACTGAATATCTAATGAGTTTGACAAAAGGAATCTGAATGAAGTAAGATAAATACATATTTTAACAGAGAGAATTTGATGTGTTGAAGATGGAGACACAAAGAAGTAGTTAACGCGGTTTTAAAAAGTCTATTCAGACAGAGATGCACCAGCTCTTGTGCATTACCTTGGTAAACATGACTTCAGCTACTTTAACGTTTAAGATTCAGAATTTTGTTCACAACTTTATTATCAAACTTTTTTATACTCTATATATTCTTATATTAGTATAGGGTTTTCATTTTCTTAAAAACAAACTCTCAACTATTGTTACATCCATTACTAAACTTATTAATGTTTTTTTTTATAGATTTCAAAATATTCAAGTTTAGAATTAGAACCATTAAATTTATCCGATTCCAAATTTTCAATGATGTTATTGAAATGGTTCGCTATTGTTATGAATTTCTATGTTGTTAAAATTGATGATCGTTATCCGAGTGATGTTTTTTTTTTGGTTGGAAGGCTTTATCCGAGTGATGTTTTATTGGAGAAAAATAAATTTGTATCATTTTACAGTAAAATCGTTACCATTTTCATAAACATAACTTTTAAAAAATACACGAAACTGCATATAGAGAAATGTATTCATTAAGATACTTTTCGGCTTCTCCATCCAAGTGATCTCTTGTATGTTGAATTGTAAAACTGGTTTTCTTATTTGTAATGTTATTCGTAAGGTTTTTTCTTTCATTTGAAAACCAAGAGGTTCTAGGCCTTTGACCTATAATTTATGTAGAGATTGGTCATTTTTTTTTTTAATATTTGTGGCCAAGCGACTAGATCTCAAAATCTCTACTTGGGAGATTTACTGCTGAACCAAAACTGCTTGGTTTATTATTCATAAGTTAGTTTCTGATATTTTTATTTCTAAACTTATACCATCATATTGATTCTCGTACTTTACTTAAAGTTTTATGTTTACAAAAAAAGTACTTAAATTTGGAGGGTTTAAATCTACAGACAATAGTTAAGAGTTTATTTTACTAAAAGTATAATATTATATAATCATGTGAGTATTTTTAGTATCTCATTTATCGAAATAATTAAAGTAGCTAATCTATTATGATTAACTTTGTATTTTGTTTGTACCTTAAAACCACATGCCTCTTTAGCTCCTAGAACTTGCCCTCCAAGCAGAATCCAATGTTTACCTCATATAGTGTTTTACAATTTTATTGTCGTTTCTTGAATATTTTTTAAAAGAAAATTCATAACCTGAATGTAAGATTTTTGCTAAATCTGCTTTATTGAATGCTCAGAAGTAGTAACTTTTAGTGGTAAACGAGAGTGTACTTTCTAGAATTAAAAGAATAGTTTTTAGGTCAAATCAATAAATATAGTTTTTTAATATAAATAAAAAATACAGAGGATTCTCTTATTAGTGATCTGTGATTGGGTGTTGCATATGGGATTGTGATTAAGAAAAGATCTTTTTATTTATTTAATTAAATCAATAAACACCTGTCTATGAAATTATTAAATTGAAAAGTATTTCATCTCTTTGTGTGTGCCCCATGCTACTTTATTTGACTATGTTCATAGTATTTTCTATAAAAATAAAATTTTCTCTTTCCAGTTTTGTTCTTTACACTTCCTCTATAAATAGAAACCAGTCTTTCTTCTTCTTCAACTTCCTCCTCTCTTATAACCTTAATACTAAGTATCAAAAATGGTGAAAACTCTTCAAAAAGCTACGAAAAGATCAATGTCTTCTCAATCATCATCATCAACATCTTCATCTTCTTCATCCTCATCTTCATCTTCACCATCATCAATAAGGATGAAGAAGTATAAAGGAGTGAGAATGAGAAGTTGGGGCTCATGGGTTTCAGAAATCAGAGCTCCAAATCAGAAGACAAGAATCTGGCTTGGATCTTACTCAACTGCTGAAGCTGCAGCTAGAGCTTATGATGCAGCTCTTCTTTGTCTTAAAGGATCATCAGCTAGTAATCTAAACTTCCCTGAGATCTCATCTTCTCTCTACAATATCATCAACAATGGTGACAATGACATGTCTCCTAAGTCCATACAAAGAGTAGCTGCTGCTGCTGCTTCAAACACAGACTCTTCTTCCTCTTTAGTCTCTACTTCATCTCCATTGCTTTCTTCTCCATCTGAAGATCTCTATGATGTTGTCTCCATGTCACAGTATGATCAACAAGTCTCTTTGTCTGAATCATCATCGTGGTACAACTGTTTTGATGGTGATGATCAGTTTATGTTCATCAATGGAGTTTCTACACCGTATTTAACACCATCTGTGGATGATTTCTTTGAGGAAGGAGATATCAGATTATGGAACTTCTGCTGATCTATCTTCTTTATACTTTTATTCTTTGTTTCATTATATATATATATATACTTCAGTTATTTAAGTCATACAATGTGTTATACATTCATTTTTTTCTATCTTTTGTCAATCCTTACAGTGTATCGAACTTTTGGGGATCTTTGTACCTTAATGTTTAAATTATTTTTGAAACTATTTCATGTTAGTTCGTTAAATCCTAAATATTAGTGGTTAAGTATATATTAACTAGAATTTAGAAGAATGAGCTTAGAGTGAATGCAAGATTGAAAAAGGGTTAAAGAAAAACCCGAATATTATGGCGTTGGTTTGATGTTGAAAACATTTATTGAGATTTCATAGAAGTTTGACTTAAAGTATGAATTAGCCCTCGGCATTCGGTTCTTCATTTTTGTTTGGTTTTTTCGGTTTTCGGCTCTTTCGGTTCTAGAAATATTGTAACCAATGGGTACCTATTAAATTTCACTTTGGTTTGATTCTGGTTCCGGTTCTTTCGGTTCCACAAATGTTGTAACCAATGGGTACATGTTAAAATTCGGTTCGGTTTTGATTCAGTTTCGGTTCCGAAAAGTGGAACTGAATAAGCCTCGAAATAATATTCGTTCGGTTCCAAATAATTACTTTTTCAGAAAAGTAACCAAAAATACCCAAATACCAAAAAAAATATGATACTTGTAACCAAAGTATTTTAGTACTAACAAATTGTTCCTATTTGGTAACTTTCGGTTTTCGGAACCGAACCGAGAACCGAAATTACATAAAAATTGGAACCAAACAACTTTTTTAAAACCAAAACCCAACCGAAAACTGAAATTACCTAAAAATTGGAATCGAACGGTTCTTTCTCGGAACCAAAACCGAACCGAACCAAAATTTTTGAGTCGGTTCGGTTTGGTTTTCCGGTTCCGGTTATTATTCCAGGCTTAGTATGAATGGTGCAAAATTTGGCGTTAATTTCTTTAATTAACACTGTTAAATGTTAATGTGTATATTAACTATAATGATAAAAACCGGTAATAATATAAATCAAATAGGTTGGGTTAAAAACATAACAATTAGATTATATATACCATCATCCTTACAAAAAATTTGATTTTCGGAATAATGCATATAGATTAAAAAAAAATTAATTTTTAATTATTTTATTCTTTTTCTTTATTTCAATTAATATGATGTTTAGAATTAATGATAAAGCATTACTTTAAATTAATAGTTCTAGAGTTCTATTGGTCACTTTTACATAAGGTATTTAATTTTAATTTATTGAGCACTGTAAACATAAATACAATTAATACACTACAAAAAATAAAATTTTTAGGAAAAAAGAAAAAATTCAAGAAAATCAAATTTTACGTAACAGAGGTAGTATATTCTATTATAAAACTTTTATAATCTAATACTTCAAAAATTAATATCTTAATAAAATAATATACACTTTAGTAAATTAAGTTACTAATTTAAATAGTATAAATTAATTACGGAAATCATAATCTCAATGTTATCAATTTTTAGAAATTTAACTATAATATTTACAAATTTTGTAGTATGTATTAACTAAACAAGAAAACAGAATTTCATGTGACAAAATTACAAAGTCAAAAGAGTAAGAAGCAAGTTTCACGAGGCTTTGCCATAGAAGTCGATGAGTAACACTATTTGATTATAGTTATAGTTGAATATTATTAGTATAAATATTAATTATTTTTGGAAAAAATAAAGGAAAAATGAGAAAAGAGACAAGAAGCAGAAAGGTTTGTGTTGTGACTGGTGAGAATTGATAAAACCAAAAAAGCAAAAAAAAGGGTTAACGTGAAAAAAATGTGTTATGTATATCTTTTGTTTGGCTCAAGTGTTATGTTCTTAGATTCTCGCAACATCAATTCATATAACAAAAAATGTGATCCATTTTACTCAAACATTGGTCTGCGAAAAATCTAATAGTAGATTTGAGCAGAAAGGCACATGAGTTGTTTTTGGTTTCTTGTTATGTGTGTGTGAGTGTCTTAGTCTTCTATCTATGATATGGGGTCCCATCCACTCTCTTACTTTTCAGATACACTCTGCTCCTAAATGCTTACACATTAATTTCTTTTTTCAGATTCAACGAATTTATATCCGATTTAGTGGTCTTTTATAAGTAGGACTAAATCCGGTAACAAACACCATGAACCCTAAACTAGATTGTAGAGATTTTTTTAGCTGGTTTTCAAATCAACTAACTATAAAATTCGATTAATCTCACGATTAAAGAAAATCATATGAACATTCCTATGTTTATACGGTTGTGATTTAATGTTTAGAAAGCTCAAATTCAAGAGAAACATCCTCAGCATATTCTAAAATCCCACTCTACCAATCATATTTGAGATTTAGTAAAACATAAATATAGTTAGATTAAACAAAATTTTTAACACCAATTGATACATAAATTTATTTACTCTGTATAAAAAATTTAATAATAGTAGATATATATATATATACACAAATCAATGATATCACATTAATATGGATAAAATAATATAGATATGATTAGATAATTTGGATATATAAAACCCAGTTTTCTTACTTATATAGAAAAATTCTAGAAGTTTGGAGATTTTTAAAAAGGTTTCATCACTAGTTTAGTTCATTTTTAAAAAATTACATAAACAGACAATTTAGTTAATAATGTTAGGTTATTATGGTGTGATATCATCTTTGTAGATTTGTCTTTTAACTTGGATTTCTAAGCTTGTGTAATATGATTTGTTGATTAAAAAGCTAAACTAAAATTATAAAAAATTTAACCAAACTTAATCAAACTTTGTTGTTAGTATAAGATCCAAATGATCTCTATTTGCACTCTTTATTTGTTTGGGAAGAATAAGACCATCATTATCGATGGGTTTTAGAGGGGTTCTTAGGGTTTTTTTTGATTAAAATTA
>OVAX01005075.1:0-10179 GCA_900406405.1 Lepidium africanum
GCCTGCACCTCCAGCTTCAACCTCAGAAGCGAAAGCAACTTCAGACATAATGGAGATGCTTCTGCAAATTCAACAGAGCCAAACTCAGCAAGCTGATACCTTTAGCAAGCAATTCACTGAGGTTCACAGAAAAATTAATGCATCACACAATGACCTGAATTGCAAGTTCGAAACGTTGAATGCTAGATTGAAATACGTGGAAAGCCAACAAGCCTCTATTACGGTCAAGACTCAGGGTCAGCTTCTAGGCAAAGCACTCCAAAATCCAAAATACTACACTGCTCAATCCATTATCCTCAGAAGTAGTAAGGAGCTTCACACTAGAGTAGTTGAACCTACAGCCACTAAGGACAGCGGACTTCAAGAAGGGGAGGATGAACAAGCTGGGAAGAAAAATACTTCCCAACTCGCAGGTCTAACTCGCCAACCAGCTAGGCGAGTTGAACCTGAAAATTTGGCAAATCCTGTTTCTGAGCCTACAATACCTAAGGCAAATGCTGCAAAACCCCAAGCACCATTCCCAACTCGCCTAAAGAAAGATCAGACTATGAAATTCAAGGAGCTTTTTGAAAAGTAAATGAGGGAGGTTGAGCTTAAAATTCCATTGCTTGATGTGTTTACCTTGATTCCACAGTATCAGAAATTTTTGAAGTAAGTAGTGAAAGCTAAGGTTCATCTCATTGAGGGTTTAGAGGTTGAGAGTTTTGAGTGTCAAGCCGTAGTTGAAGCTAAGGTTGTGCTAAGAAAACTTGAGGATCCAGGGACGTTCACTCTACCATGTTCGCTAGGTCATCTCAACTTCAAGAAGGGACTATGTGATCTTGGCGCATCCATAAGCCTAATGCCTTATATTGTGGCAAAGAGGCTGGGAATCAATAACTACAAGCCCAGCAAGCTATCACTAGTGCTCACCAACAGAAGCACTCGCTCTCCACACGGTTTGCTGGAAAATTTGCCTATCAGGATAGGCAACGTTGAGATCCCCACTGATTTCATTGTCATAAATATGGATGAAGAGCCTCAAGATCCAATACTATTGGGACGACCTTTCTTAGCTTCTGTTGGAGCAGTCATTGATGTGAAGAACAAGGAAATTGAGTTGGATTTGGGTGGCATAGAAAAATTGGAGTTCAATATGAGTGAAGATTCAAGAAAGCCAACCATTGAAGGTTAAAGTTTCACAGTTACAAGCCTGAACGAAAATTCAGAGGCTGCGAATGACAAAAAGGGAACTCTGGTTTCCTTTGAAACACCACACTAGCTGATAGTGTGAAGAGTCGAGCTTGAGACTCAAAACAAGCGCACGTAGGAGGCAATCTCATGTTTATCCTTTTTATATGTCTTTGCTTTAATTTTCAAGTCTTTATTTTCGCTAGAATAATTTGAAGTCGTCTAAATTTTGCGGTTTTTTGATTTTTGAAGTTTGGGGTTAGCTCATTTTTGTGAATGGTGATGTGTTTAGTGAGCGATAGCACAACAAAAATCATGAGAGTCATATTAAATGAATTTCTTGTGTCTATCCTACTTATTCACTTAAGCACATCATCACTACTCTTCACAAATTTTAGCTTGATTTCAGAACTTTAACTAACGAGCTCATACTAAGCTTTTTCTTCGACTCGAGTTTTTTGCATTTTTATGTCTTTGATGTGTAGGAACTCGACCAAACAAGAAAAGAATAGTCACTGAGCATTTATGGGTACAACTAAAATTTTGAGCTTTAAGTCACTTCGGGTGAACAGTGGCACCGAGTTGAAGTTTGTGGAGCAGAATTGAGCAGAATTTGTGTGGTTGCTTTGATGTAGTTGAACGAGTGGTGCAGAATGAAGCAGAAACACTTGTGGCTGCGGTTGGAGTGGTTTGGCGAGTAGGTCCGTACAAGCCCATTGTTTTTGCAAACCACCAAGCCTTCACTCTCACCTATAAATGGAGTGGTGGCCTCACTCTTCAAACTCACACCTCTCACTTTCACACTTATCTCTCTAGAAGTTTTCTTTCTCAAGCTTTTTTGGGAAAATTCCTACTAAGTTCAAGGCAAATCAGACGCCAAGTTCAACTTTTGTTTGCAAGTTCAGTTCAATTTTCTTGGCTAGTTCAGAAGAAATTTTTGGCGAGTTCAAATCCAGTGCTTGGCGAGTTCACAGCAACTAGGTGACGAGTTACCCTGGCTAGTTTTCATTTTTTCCCCTATCCGAAGACAATGGCAGAAAAGGCACAATGGCGAGCTCGACGCAACGCCCTTAGTAGAGAAATGTTGTTGGATGATGATATTCCGGAGACACAAAGACCAAAACCAAGTACTAGCAAAAAGACAAGCCGTTGGAGAAGGCTAGTGCAAAACAAAAGCTTAGATGAGGAGTATACGCCTCCAACTCGCCAACCAGCTAGGCGAGTTGTACGCTCAAACAGTGAGGAGAAGGTTCCTGTGGTGAAAAACAAAGGATTTGGCTATTCCATCTTCAAGTGAAGATGATGATAACTCGCTTATAGAGGAAAATAAAGAGGTTGAATTCAACCGCGGTATAGATGAATTGATGCAGGATGGCTATACCACTGAACAGGCGTACATCATCATGGACGAAAGGTGTGCACCTAGGCCATCTCAGTTGCGCCCCTCAGAGAAAACACCGGAAGGCTATTACACTACTCTGTCATACAATGGTTTCAAGGGTACTCTATCCCCTCACAAGGAAACCTTTGAATTGATGGGCATAGCTGGGGATGTAAACCTCATGCTGAATGTGGCTGGATTGTCTCAACTTGCCTCAATGGTGTATCTATGTTACAAAGAGGAGACTACTCAATTCCTAGCAACGGTCCAAGTTAAGCTAAACAAGAAGTTGACTATGGAGCAGCTAGCAGCCAATGGAGGGGGATCCATCAAATTTACAGTGCATGACATTGAGTATAAGCTCAACTTCAAGCAAATACAAGAGCTTAGGGGAAGGTTCAGCAGTGAGCCTCAACAAAAACAAGCTAAAGCAGCACCACAACATCATTCAGTCTCAACAGAGGGGACTTACACTTCAGCAAATGCAGAACCAAACCAAGCTCGCCACTCTTCAGCTGAGACAAGGCCAAGAAGGGTGAAGCCAAGCAGGAAGGAATTGCATAGAATGCAATACAATAGCTCGCCACCTCCACCCGATATGACCACAAGCGAGCCAAGCACACACACTGAGTCATTCGATGATACAACTTCAGCACCAACAGTCGACCCAGTGAGCTACACACTCGAAGAAATGAACGACTCCACTGCCCACCTCTTCAAGTTCTGAGACCACAAACTCCAACACCATTTTTAGTAAGATAGCATCTAAGGCATAGAAAATCGAAAAAGAAAAAAAAAAGGCGCTTGAACTCTTCATGTCCAACTCTTCATGTGTATCCTTATAAATATCTGTTTGCTACTTTTCTTTGCTCATTTTATGTTGTTTTGTCTGTTAAGATCATGGTGAAAATGCTTCAGGCATAACAAAGGTTGAGTACAGCTCAATCAGGCACAAATAGCTTAAACTCACCACCCAGTTAGCTTCCAGGACTGGCGAGCTAAGCCTGACTCTTCAAGAGAGTGGCGAGCTCAGCCCCAAAGTACCTAAAACTCCAACTGTTTCATCACAACTGCATATGAGCTCTTGCTTTGTTGACCTAAGATTCAACTTCAAGCTTATATTCACACAGGGACTGTGTGATTTAAGTTTGGGGGAGGGTTCTAGGAGTTGCTAACTATGCTTTTGTGATTTTAGCTTGATTTTACATGCATCACATGCATAGCATAAAAATCCATGAAAATTTTTATTTTTAGCATTCGCATGCATTTCATATTAGGATTGAGTCTAGTTTGCATGGGAATTATCTTGCTAAAGTTAGGCATTCTTGTTAGGTTGTTGGCTAGTGACCATAGCGAACTTAGTGGTTTGGTGATCTCTCTCTGTTGAAAGTTTATAGGTGGATCATTTGCCTTGGAAAATTATGCTTGTGTTTGTGTCTTGATAGAATCAGGCATGTTTCCTTCTAACTCGAACTTAACTCGCCAAGATAGGGTCTGGGGATGCATTGAACATTTTCTTTGCTTGAGCTTGGTATGGCATAATAACTAAAAATGAAAGCTTTTCATCCTGAAACTCATTCAATGATGCTTAAGGTGAGCGGGGATTGTGCGTAAACTCGTACCTTCTTATGCTCACTAAAATCGCGGAGTGTAGAACATGAAGTAGCCATTCAATGGTGTGGATCCTTAAAAGGGGCGTGAAGCAGACCATTGAATGAGCTGCGGATTCGAAGACCATGAGTTTGTGCTTAAACTGAACAAATCAAAGAAACTCACAAGTGTGCTTAATTGAATCTATGCCATGCCAAGTTCAGAAAGTTGAATCACATGTTCATTGATCTGTAGTCCCACTTGAGGCATTCACTTCTAAGAAATAAGGATTCAAGTTTGCATTCTTAGAGACCAGCTTAGGCATTAGGGATTCGGGGACTGAATGTTAAGCTTATAGGCAAGTATGCAGTTAGATTCATAATGGAACATTGGTTCATTTGTGATTTATAGTTTCAGCTTGTTAAGGTGCTAGAAAGGCGAGTTAGATAGTCCCTGTGTCTACAACTTCTCTTCCAGCTTAGTTCATTGCACTTGCTTGAGGCCAAGCAAGGACTAAGTTTGGGGGAGTTGATATTCATGCATTTTGTCCATTTTAGCTTCATATTTTGCATATGTTTGCATTCATTCACATTCTATACTATCCATTTTGAAGTCCCAATTAGGATCATTCTTGCATTTGCATAGCATTTGGCGTATTTCATGAACTTTGGAGCAATTTGAAGCACTTTGGGTCAATTCAGAGCATTTTGGAGCAAACAAGCATGCAGACTGCAAGTTAAGCCTAGAACTGAAGAACTGGAGCCAAAACATCAAGAACTGAGGATTTTACAAGCTAAGTACTCAAAACTGCCTCATCCAACTCGCCAGGCATAGGTGAGTTTAGAGTCCCATACTTAGCCAAAAATGTAATTTCTGGCTGAACTCTTCATGTCCAACTCGCCATGCATTGGCGAGTCTAAGCTTAAGGACTTAGCCAATTTTCAGATTTTCAAGGTCCAACTCACCATCACTCCCACCTAACACTGACGAGTTCAAGCCTCAGCACTTAGCCAAATCTTCAAGTTCTCAAGGTCCAACTCGCCATCACTCCCACCTGACACTGGCGAGTTGGACATTCCAGACTAAGCCAGAATTCATGTTTTTGAAGCTGAGCCATTCCAACTCGCCAGAGTGTGACGAGTTCAGCCCAGATTGAGCATTTTCTGAAGTTGAATTTCCCAGAACTCGACCCCTCAACTCGCCAGACACCTGAAGCAATTTAGACCGACTTCGTTTTATTTGACCGACTTTTTATGTTTTGTTGACTTAAAATTAGGGCTGCCGTGTTTTGGCCCTATAAATACCCCTTTATGCCATAAACACACGACAATTCTCTTTAACCTAGTTTTTGCCATTTTTGGCTAGTTCCATATTTTCTCTGCGCCTTCTTCTTTGGTTCTTGTTGTTCTTGCTATTTTTCATGATTTCTGCTTGATCCTCACCTTAGGTTGTTAGATCTTGCTTTAGTTTCTTCTTTTCCGCCTTTAATTATGTTTTCTAGGTTTGTTGTTGTTCATATTTCCATGAGTAATGAGTAGATTTGTTAGGGCTTAGTGAGGAGATGAAGTAGATCTGGGCATTTTTCTGGGTTTGTGACATTCATGCTTGAATATGTTCATAGGTGGTGCTAGATTGAATGCTCTTCATGCTTATTTTGACTTGATCACTCAAAATCTGATGTGTAGGCTATTTCTAACCGACTGGTGTTCGATAATATGATTGGCTTAGGTTCAGTCTAGGATTGATTCATTCTGGCCCAAGAGATTGGATGTTTAGAGAGTTAGTTGGTCGAGTAGGATAGGCTTTTTAATGCCAGTTTGAGCGTCTAATCACCAAAGAGATTTGGGTTGGGTCACGCGTGAACTGAGATTTCATGACCATGAGAGTGGCTTGTTTACCTTAGTATCCTGATTCGCTGCTTGCCTGGTTAGGTTGTTAGACAAAGTCACTACCCAGATTTTTTCTTAGTTCATTGACTTCACTCTCCTCACCAGCCCATCTTCATTTATACTCTGCAACTTGCTATTGTCTGTGCTGTTTTCTTGCTCTGTTTCTGAATTACTTAGTTTCTGCTTGTCTAAGTTGCATCTGTTTCATCTCTGTTTCATTTTACTTAGTCATTTTTTTGCATGTTTTCTCTGGTTGCTTCCATCTTNCTTTACTTAGTCATTTTTCTGCATGTTTTCTCTGGTTGTTTCCATCTTGCATTTTGAGCTAATTGTGACAGAATTGCTCTAACCATCTGTTTTCATTGATTTTGGCTTGAACTAGTTAGCTATCCATACCCCAAGTGTTAACATCACGCTTTGGTTCGACAACCTTATATACTATAAGGATTTGATAACTTGACCTCAAAAATCTGGTTATCACACACTCTAACAATCAGCTAGGAGCCTACCAAGGTCACAATAAGGTTAATACCAGTAGAGATTACTATATCCAACATACATAAGTTACCTCCAAACCTTACATTGAAAGCAAAAGAACGTCTCTCAGTGAGCTGCCTTCACTGGAACGAAGGAGGCTAGAGAAGCGAGTGTTCCATACCCAATCTACTTATGTCTGGACAGAAAAGCAACAAAATCTAAAAAACAGGACAAACAACTTACAAGTTACGGCAGAAGCCTCAGACTCTTCTCGGCCAAGGAGATCATCCATAGAAAGGGAAACAGGTTCTGAAAGCTCACGCGTGAAAGCTCCCCAACGAACTAGATGTGAAGCTTTTGAGGAGCATAGAAACGTCATTATTCCAATATGCCAATGTATCTGATCATGATGAAAGTGCTGCAAGGCTTGCTAGAATACTAAAGGTAGAAAGAGCATGTATGTTTATTGAAAAGGCAATTAGTATGGCTAATACACAAACTATTGAAGGCATTAATACCGCACCTACTGCAGCTACGGCTACGACGCCAGAACGTATCCCGGCTGCTTAGAGATTGGGCCCTAGTATTACTAATGTAAAAGCTCCTGAAGGCTTTAACACAGTCTCTGTTACAGAGAGTGTCATCCTCCCAGAACGTATCCCTGCTCCCCAAATATTGGAGCCTAGTATGATGAGTGAGCTTAACAATAGAACTGATCAAACGAAGCCAGCCACCAAAAGGAAACCGGGTAGACCTGCAGGGAAAAAAAAAGATTGTTATTAGTCCAATGATCAGAAAGGTAGCTCTAAGCAGGAAACATAAATCATCTCAAACCTTACGAACCCTCAGAAGGAGGCTTAAATTGGACCAACTCCCTCACAGTGAGGAGAACAGTCGAAGAGTTGAATGTAGAGGCAACCAAAATGATCAAGGAGATGAAAATCATGAGGAAAATCCAAGGATCAATCAAGCTCAACAAGGTGTTTCCTTAAGCGAGGAAAGGGTGGCTTTACAAAGTCCACCAAGTCCTCTTCCTTAAAAATTATGAGATGGAACTGTCAAGGTTTGGGAAACCCCTTGATAGTTCATCGTCTTAAGGAGATTCATAGAAATGTATCCTTAGACATAATTTCCTTATGGAAACCAAGAATCAAGGAAACATTTTACTCTCAATTATAAAAGCTCTTGGTTTTGAGTGCTACAAAATAATTCCACCGCATGGTCGGGCTGGTGAGGGACTAGCACTAATGTGGAAAAGCTCTCTAAGCCTCTATATCAATGGATCATACTCTAACTTAGTTGATACCACTTTTAAATTTGAAGATAAACGCTTTGATGGAATGTTCATTTATGGGGATCTAGAAAGAGTCAAGCGCAAAGAACTATGGATAAAAATCACAGCAATAGCTGACCTACAAGACTCTCCTATGTTCTTTACAGGTGATTTTAATGACATCAAAGACAACAGCGAGAAAGTGGGTGGAGTACTCAGACCTGAGACATCTTTCATCGACTTTTGGTCTTTTATATCTTCATGTGATTTATTAGACCTGAAGCATACAGAGGATCCCTTATCTTGGAGAGGCATCCGAGATTCATATGTAGTTAGAAGCCATTTTGATAGGACCTTGGCCAACAGCAAATAATTGGTAGCATTTCCCTCAGCAAGATGTAAGTACCTAAAGCTTGCTGGCTTAGACCACAAGCCTCTAATTACCTATTGTGACCCACAAAAAAGAAAGTGTAAGTCCCTTTTTTGCTTTAACAGATGATATAAGAACGACCGAGAACTAAAGACAATCATTAAGAAAAAATGGAATAGCGAACCTGAAGCTTCAGTCAAAGCCAGGACAAAATGTTATTGTTGCTTAGAGCAAGGAAAAGAGGACTAACAGTGAGAAGAGATTAGATGAAATCAAGCTAGCCTTGGACAGAGCACTCACTGATCCACAAAACAATGACCAGCTGATTCAGAGGCTAAATGGAGAATTACAAAAAGCATATGAGGAAAAGGAACAATTCTGGAAACAACGTAGTCGTCTACTATGGCTACAACATGGGGATAAAATTCTCAGTACTTCCATGCAGTAACAAGAATGAGAATGGCAAGGAACACCATTTCAGTTCTAGAAACAGAGGATGGTAACGTTGTCACAAAAGAGGAGGTCATTCTAAAGAAATCGTTGCTTACTTCAAAGGAATATTCACATCAAATGGCAGTCTGGATAAAACGACGATTAAAGAAGCACTTAGTAGAAAAGTCTCAGCTGCTGATAATGCTGCACTAACCCGGCTGCCTACTATTGAGGAGGTTCAACATGTTATTTTTGACTTAAATGGAGAAAAGGCTCCTGGGCCAGATAGTTTTGATGCTTGTTTCCATCAATTAAACTGAGGAATAGTGAATGAAGCACTTTTCAGGGAGATATTAACATTCTTCACTTCAGGTATCCTGCCAACAAAGATCAATGAGACGTTCATTAGACTCATTCCAAAGATACCATCTCCCCAAAAAGTTACAGACTATAAACCAATAACACTATGTTCAGTCTACTACAAAATCATTGCCAAGATTCTAACAAAGCGCTTAAAACCGCTAGTTCCTAAGCAAATCTCAGAAAATTAGTTAACTTTTGTTGCCAGTAGAGCTATCTCTGACAACGTGTTGATCACTCATAAAATGCTCCACCACCTAAAAACCACTACATCGAAAAAACACATTTTAATAGCCGTTAAGATGGACATGAGCAAAGCCTACGATCGTCTAGAGTGGAATTTTATCAAAGAGGTTTTGAGCAGACTAGGGTTTAATGAAAAGTGGATAGGATATATCTTCCAATGCATCACAATGATAACTTATTATGTCCTAGTGAATGAAAAGCCTAAGGGTCAGATTATACCACAAAGGGGACTAAGGCAAGGGGATCCTCTATCTCCCTATATCATCATCCTCTGTAAAGAAGTTCTATCAGGTTTCTGCACCCAAGCCCAAAATGAGAACCGATTCCTAGGACTACGAATAGCTCAAGGAAGTCCGAGAATTAATCACTAACTTTTTGCCGATGACACTATTTTTTTGCTCAACCAATCCTCAAAGTCTTGCAGATTTGAAAACTATCTTGAGAAGGTACGAGGAAGCATCTGGCCAATGTATCAATGCGCAAAAATCTGCAATAACGTTTTCAAGAAGAGCATCAGCAGATCTTAAACATAGGGTTAAGGAGGAACTTGGTATTGAACACGAGGGAGGAATGGGAAAATATCTTGGTTTCCCTGAGACTTTTGGCAGGACAAAGAAAAACCTTTTCACCTCCATAGTTGATAAAATCAGGCAGAAGGCTGCAAGTTGGTCCAATAAATTCATGTCTACAGTTGGGAAAGTAACAATGTCAAAGAGTATCCTAACAAGTCTACCTACCTACACTATGTCCTGTTTCAAATTACCTATATCTTTATGCAAGAAAATACAGTCAGCCCTCACTCGTTTCTGGTGGGACATTAAGGATGGGAAACGAAATGTCATGCCTGTCTTGGACTAAACTGACAAGGACAAAGAAAAAAGAGGATTGAGATTCCGCAGCATCAAGCATTTCAATGAAGCTCTCCTTGCAAAGTGATGTGTATTCATTTTAGCATATTTTATAGTTCTATTATAGCTAATCTTGCATCCAT
>OVAX01005076.1:0-10177 GCA_900406405.1 Lepidium africanum
TCCAACCCATCTTTTGTCGAATATAAAAGTTTTGTGCCTTCGGTATGGTTTATCGAAAAACCGACCCACAATAGGCCAATGATCCGATCCAATCATATCCAAATATTCAATTTTCGATGCAGAAAAGAGATCATGCCATGCTTCATTAGCAAGTGCTTTATCGTGTACTTGGTGTTTATACTACAAGTTTGGTGCCTTCGCGGGTTTATTTTTTATGCGACTTTTTGGCTGGATTTGTTATAATTTTCATCATCCATAAAATTAAATGAATATATATAAAATCAAGATTTTGTTGCGTCTGAATTTTTTTAATCAAATAATATAAATATATATATTTTATAAGATGAACGAAATTTTCTTTGTTTTTGCGTGATTGAAAAAGATAAGATACCATTGACAAGCCTGAGATTAAACTCGATGTTTAACAGTTTGTTACTGAGTTATCACATCGGGGACATTGAAGTTTGACCTCAAAGTACAGATAAATAAGTAGAATTAGATACGAGCAAGATGTAATATTTAACAAAGATATTATTCCCGTGTGAGATCATCTGCTTTCCAATTTATATTCTTGTTTATCTTAATCAAATTCTCGTTTCTCAGTGTTTTTTTTTTTTTTTTTGGGTACGGAATGTTCCATCAAATAGTGCAAGAAAAGACTAGAAGAAGATGCTAAGGAAACCAAAGAAGAAAAGAAATAAAGGGAAATTAAACGATGTTTTACATGGAGAAGTTTGATTAAAAACCAATACATATAAGCGTTTAATATATATGAAACACTTACAAAGTAGTCGTCAGATCAAAGAAGCATAAATATTCGTTCGTTTTCAAGTAAATCAAACAATTATTCGACAAGCAACAAAGTCTAATCGCTAAAAGAAAACATGTTTGATGCAGGCAAATTTTTTAAAAAAATTCAAAATCAATCAAAGCCACTGATTATTTATGTTGTAGCGTATGAGGGACAGTTTAAGTACTTCGCTAGAAAGAGACTAATATATATCCTAGGTTCAAAATCGGTGCCTAACAAATTACATGTATGTATAAGAGTAGACTTTCGTACAGCTTAAGAATCTGTAATTCGTGTTTTTGTTTTGTATATATATATATATATATATATATTCTTTTTCAGTTACGTCTTTGTATTTAGAAGTCAAACGTTTAGGTAACCTATTTGGCTTACCAAATGGGTAAATCTCTCCAACGTAGTCAGACTTCACTTTTATTTAATTTTGTTAAAAACGTCGTCAAACTTCAAACTTATATCCTCGTGTTGATTTTAATTATATGCGTGAATATATAATTATTACTGAATTTTAAAATGTAAAATTTAGTATATGGATAATTTCGTATCAACAGTCCATTAAAGGCCGCATTTTATATATATTATTTTTCCGTATTTTTGGCTCTCAATATTCGTTATTCTAGGGATGATTAATAATAACTAGAAAACCCCAAAGAAAAAAGTAGATCGAAGAAGGTAAAATAAGTGAGAAATAGACAAGGACAAATGATCTTTAGTCGAGTGGCAAGTAGTAAATTTACTTAAAATAGATATACTTGTATATTCAGGGATCGAATTCTATCCAGTGGTGGATTTAAAACAAGTTTTTGTATGGGACATTGGTATATTTGAAAATTAAAAACGTTAAATAAAAGTAAAAAGTAAAAGAAAATAATATGAAGAAACAAAATTTTGGTATGGGGCACATGCCTCATAAAACGTTAACGTGAGTCTGCCACTGATCCTACTGCTTACATTATATATAAATTTGGCTAATGGGTTGGCTATATCGACAAAACAAAAGTTTATTACGAAGGGAAATTGGTTACAAACATAAGGTAATGCCACGTGGAAGCTCAGGTGGAAGTGAAGGTAGGACCGTACTCTTTCATTATCTCTGAGTAGTGATGAAGGCGTTTTCTGGACCTTCTATGTAATTATTATTATATATTTACAACTTATTGTAATTCTGACTCTATACGTTTCATCTCCACACATATAATCAAAGAGTTTTTGTTCTGCCATTATACGGAATGGCTTTTACATGGGAGGCACCGACAGATCATTTCATATCTTTGACCATTGACTCTATATCTCTTTGTTTTCGAACTTGTTAATATATTTTTTCTTAAACTTTTGAATTAGATATTTTGTGTTTGTTTTTGAAACGTATAATATTTGTTTTTTTGTTGAAAAAAATCATGTTTAGGGAAACTTATACTATTTGAGATGAACTAAATGAACTCGGGTCCCGTGATAGTGAAGGATCAAATCACAAAAGCCAAGTGGTAGGTAATATGTCGGATGAGCAATTTTCTTGTAACTCGTTTGTGAAAAACGGGATAAATAATCTTGTTAAGTATATAATGTTATAAATATTCAAAATATTCTTCATGCATGTAATGTACTAATATATATATATATATATATACTTTTTCTTTTCTTTGTGATATGAATGTATGTAACTCGCACGTGATAATGCAAAAGCAATAGTACTATATGGTTTAAATATACCTACGTACGTACATAAATATACGTTGTGTACATGCAAATCCAATTTCGTGAAAACTAAAAAGGTGATAATCTAAGTAATTAATTAATTGCTGAATTATGGAATAACTTATAATGATGGTGTCACAACGTGCATGTGGATGGTTGAATGGCTTTATGGTTTAGTTCCAGGGAACAGCACATAGGATATCTGCCTCTATTCATGATTTAATCTTATACTTAATTGCTTCTTTAATTTCTCATTAATTAATAATTAAGTATATCAAATAAGTTCGTGCGAAATGTGGTCCCTAATTGTTTCTTGTTTACCGATCCCGTAAGATGTAGTCAAAACTCTCAAAGCCCTAGCTTGTGTTCACACTCATTTTCTTTTTCTCAATCAACATTAAGTATCCGGTTCCTCTAGCATCTGTCGGAAGTGAAAGTGGGCTTAGTACTTCCGGTAAATACTTTGTTCTCATGTCGATTATTGGACAACTTTATTTGAATAAATACTAATACAACTTACATCAAGCTTTTGAAAACCACGCATAATCCATCAACTCACACATGTAGTGTAACGCGAAGGCAGGACCGTGTCTGTGAAGAGCTTAATATTACAATTAAGATTATACGATATATAAGAACTAAAGTTAATTGGGCAGAGAGGATTCAAAAAAACCACATGAGAAAGTGACTTCTCTTTTTTGACAGTCGAAAAGGGCTTTGGAGATTGTGTTTTAAATCTCAGTTTCTCATCTTTTTATGTAGATGGAATCTCTACATAGTGACATAAATCATGGAGTTTTCTCATATACATTCATATATGTGTGATAAAGGAGTCCAATAATATTAGAATTCTGGCTATGATTTTCACTTTAAGATATCGTGGATTCAAGTTCAACCACGAAATTTGTGACTACGTCAAATAGTGTAATATAATTTGCCAATTACTTGGTTTGTTTATTGGTTTTAGACTCTTTTTTTTTAATATTTATTTTTAAACACTTTATATTCCAATCTATTTATTTAAAAGATATCATCCATTTACTTAGATTTCAGAGTTAATTCCATTTAAAACATTTAGAATATTGATTAATAGTGGATGGACGTAATTAGAAAGAACAGAAGGAGGTGGATAGTAATTGAAAAGAAGTGGGTTCAATGAATATGTTTTTGACAATTGTACGAAGAGATCGTACGGTCTTAGCTTACAAAGACAGTGGTACTCGAAAACGAGCTAGAAATGAAACGACATATTTTTCACAACATCAATTGTGTTTTCAAGTTTTTGAAATTTCGTTACGAAGGTAAGGACAATAATAAAAGAACAGTACAATTTTGAATGACGGAAAGGTAAAAAATCACGAACATATAAAATAAAGGTTTGATTTGATTTTTAAACTTTCTTCAAAAGAATTTTAACAAAAAAAAAAAACTTTCTTCCAAAGAAATGATTCTAATGCGTTGCGTCACTTCATAATACATTATCATTACACCATTCCATATGTTTTTTTCCTCTTGTTTGTATATCACAACATTTTTATTTTTGATTGACACTCCGTTAAACTAGGCATAAACGATATTTTTCAACTATTTTTTTTAATCTACACATCTCTTTTCTTCTGTTATCTGATTTCACTGATATAACAAATGGAGAGTTATTTTTAAGAAAGTGGATAATTAAAATTTCAATAGATAATCCAGTTAATGATTATGCTCTTTAGGGTTTGATATCTTCCCAATACATATAGTAGATTAAAAAAGAATTTAGGGTACAATATTTAAGTTATGGATTAGATCTTATCGATCGAAGTGTTAAAAACAAATTACAAAACCATCACAAACAGTCAAATTGATTACATCCAAATAAGAAAAACCAAAAATCAAGAGAAAGGAAGCTAACAGAAAATAAAACAAGTCAGAACAAAAAAAAACTCCTTAAATCTAAGCAGAACCGTACCAATATTATCGGATATTATAAGCAAATAAAAATATTATGCCCCGATTAAATAAAGATAAAAAAATTATAAAAATAATTAATCACTATCATTGTATAATAAAAAATTTGCAAACAAAATATTAGCTATAAAATATATATATTTTTCTACAACTGACCAAAATTTACAACAAAATCTTTAACTGATTATGTTTTAGTAAAAGAGTATATCAATTACTCTTTTGTATGACATACTCGAGCCACTTAAATTTGACACATTAAACTATTAAATAATTATGATTTGTAAATTTGAATTTTTTAAAATTAAACAAAAGTCCAAATGTTTATTTATATTGTTTAGATTCATATGTGTATGTGTCTATTATTTGTGATAATATATGCTCCTAAATTATTTTTAAAAATAATATGCCAAAGGCAATGTTTAAAATTTTTGACTTGAAGCACGACCTGAATCTACTGCTAAAACGTAAGCAAATCAAACCCATGACTAATTTTTAGAAGAGGTAGGTGTTGGAGGTGGACTTGAACACTAGTCTAACATAAATTAAACTAAATCAGCCAGTAATAAAGTAAACATCCTCGATCGGCTCATTATGGGTCTGTACCTTCGGCTTGTCGTCAGTTTCATGGAAGGTCTCAGCCCAAAAATCCGCTTGATTATTATCAAGACAAATCAAGGAAATTGAAAATATTTCATATTTTGAATATTGAATATTTCTAAAAATAAAGGAGAGTATAATGATTAAAAAAAATCCAAATAGGCTAAAGAAATTGTACATGTATCTAATATACTAAGGCTCCTTTATTCCTATATAATGAAGGAAATAATCTCCCAAATGAAGGAAGCATTCTATCGAGAAATATACAATAACGTCATACTTTTCTTTGCATCCTTAATAATCAAAGTTCTTACCCATCTATATTTTAAATTAACAGAATCGAATATTTTTGTGGTGGATACAGTGCCGCCATAATTGTATGAAAAAACTCAAAAAAAAAAGAAAACAATAATACCGGATTACCAAGTGGGTTTTGGTCTAGTGGCTTTCTCTTGCAAAGAAGTCATGGGTTCAAAGTCCACTTAGAAAGGGTGATTTATGCTTTAAACGTGATATTATCAACAACTGGTCCCGAACACCGGAAGAGACTATGGATCAAAGATCTGAAACTCCTACAATATTTTAAAAAAAAATGTAGGAACCACAAGTTTTTAAAAAATTTAAATTTTTTTTTTTTAATAAGTGCTTACAAACTTAAGTATTTGAAATTAGAAAAAATTACAAAAAACTATTTTGAAAATAAAATCGTACAAAATGATTACACATTCACTTGAGTTTGGATGTTCATCAATTTAGCACATAATTTTTATAGATTAATTTGGGCACTTTGTATGAAATATTCTTTTTCAAAAGCACTTTCAAAATGAACTTATAGATTTAGGTATTATTTAGTATTTTTAATTTGATAAAATCACACTTTATACAGATAAATATATCCTAATATCCACAACTTACTAAATTCAATTGAATATATAGTCATATTGTATTTTTTATTTTCAAATTATATATTTTTGTAATTTATTAATTTTAAATGGCTAAATCTGCAATACACTTGTTGAAAATGTTATTTTAACATAAAATCTATATATATATATATATATATTGATCTTATTTGTAAATGTCCAATTGTCTTGTGCTTACATCACTTTTTCTATACAAATATGACGCACATTAAAGCAATTATATCATCATATTATGTTTTTACTGCATGCACCTATAATTTATTTCAAATATAAAACATCAACCATCCAATATTTTGATGATATCATTTCGATTGTCCTACCATATTTACCATATGTACGACACGGTCTCACACTTAAACCTACCACTCCTCTTTTTAGCATCGTCACCATCTAAAGCTTAATGTTGACATCTTAATTCTATCTCTTATCGTGTGTACAATTATCGATTTTGAAATTGAACGGTCGTGCATCCATCAAAATTATATACAAGTACTGTTAACTTTATCCTTATCCTTGACTTTGTTTTGAGAGGTAACTATTAAACAAACCCACTAAGTGAAACTAGGGCAAACAAAACCTCTTCCGATTGAAGGAAACTTTGACAATTTGTGTCTCATGTCTTCTCTCTTCACTCCTTAAGGGTACTATGCATGCATTTTCAAATAGTGTTATTGGTCTTTCTGTCTTTGATTTAACGAAATGTTTTATCCTATTCACTTGGGGTGAGTTAAACAGTTGATCACCAAGAGATCGAATGGTGAGATTACATTATTCAGCTTTATTCGAGCTCGAACTCTCACCATTTGCTTTTGTATACGTACATATATAATCAATATGAGACTTTTCTTCCATTCATTTATTACCATTAAAAGTTGAACTACAAGCTTTTGATTAACACTTTTGTTTGGGAACTGTCTATCAAGTGTCCCTCTCTTTACATGTGCATAGGATTAGGAATGAGTTTATGCTATTAAATCATTCGAGTTAACCATATTAATTGGGTTTATATATATAGAAATGGGCAGGCACTCTCTAATTCAAAAATTCCAAAATCAACAATTTTGAGTAAGCTTATGGATTTTTAAACTATTTAATTATCCAATTCTTGCAAATTTGCAGTTTTTTTTCAAAAGAGCACTTTTGAGTAATGCTTACAGATTTAGACGCTTTTATTTTTCCAAAAGTTGTCAAAAATAATTTTACGAAAACAAAAAATCACAAAAACATTATCACCTACACTCGGATTTCCTTGATACAAGATTAAGGTTTGATATTTTGTATAAATATGATTTTATCAGTTAAAAAAAAAAGAAGACAAAAGATGCTTAAGTCCGTAAGCACTTCTTAAAAGTGCTTTTTAAATTTTTTTAACAAAATATTTAAATATCAAGTTCTTCTCAGTTTACTAGTTAATATAATTCAACTAATGACGTAACATCAAAGATTCAATTACTCCATACTACATTAGAGTAGATTAAGAAATAGACTTTAAAAGGTAGGATTTAAGTTATGGATGGAGTCGAGTGTTGTTGATCCTAATTGTTGACAAAAAAAAAGGTACCTAAATCTATTATAAGTTTATTTTTGAAATGATAAAATTACAATTTTAACCAAAATACTAAACCCTAATTTCGAAACTGAGGGAACTCAAGTGTATGTGATGATATTTTTTGCGATATTTGTTTTCATAAAACATTTTGGTGAGTTTTTTTGTTTAAAAGTACCTAAGTCCATAAACATTATTCAGATGTTCTACTTTCAAATTTTTCAAAAAAGTGTTTTTTTCATAATTAAATTTTTGTTAATTGATCGATGGAATCAATTTTTTCCTCTCTCTAGATTGCTAATTACAGTATTAAAATCTTGTTTTATTCCATGAAAAAGAATTCTATGAAAACAATATTCCCGTTTAGGTGAAATTAAGAAAATCGTAGATGGTGTTAATTAAGTGTTAAATACTTAAAACACTTATAAATCTTAAAGGGTATTAATTAGGTAAATTTTGATTTTGCTTTATCTTTTAAACTACTAAAATTGTATAATGAATTCATGTTTTTAATATAATTAAATCATTTAAAATTGGTACTGTTATACCCAAAAAATGGAATATGTGGTGTTTAACATAACTGTATCGTATCTATTTGACATCATTTATCTGAATATCATTTTTTCTGATAATTCAAAAATTCATTTCATTAGCTTGAGTGAGAATTTTAATATTATGAGCACAAAATTGGCTACTGTAATCCGCAGGATATGCATATGCTAAATCCGCAGGACATACTTATCAACGAAAGTAATTAAATCCCATGAAAATTCCTTTAATTTTTCTAAATTATTAGCTTGATGATTAGCTTCCGATATAGTTATCGAAGAAACTAGTGAAATCTTACGGTGCATATATATAGTAAACTTTAACTAGTTCACGAAGTCTTGTGTTAGTGAGGATATTTATTTTTATTTGTCTTGCTGCTAGTTTTATCTATAGTTTCTTAGTCTACTGTGTTGATTTTGCCTGTTGGCGATTTGTGTATTTATAAGTTTTATAAAAAGAATTTCCCTTATATATTACTGCACCTATCAGTCACAAACGATTAAGAAAAAAAGAAGCCTATATGTAAATTGCTAATCACTTTTTCTTCCCGCTTTGACAAAAAAAAAAAAAAAACTTTTTCTTCCGGCTAATTGATTTTGATTGCTTTTTTTTTTTTTTTGATAATAATTGATTTTGATTGTTTCATTTAAGTTTTAGTTTTCTTGGCTTTACCCATATAAATATATGGGTAAAGTATTATATTCACAATATTTGTAGCCAGACCTAATAATTTTGGAAGTCACTTTAAGACATACCAAAGTTGTTAGAACAACGAACTAATTAATGAAGAAAAAAAGAAGGTATGGACTCAAATCACATGCAACTACTATAAAAAAAATGAGTATGTCGGTTTTACCTTTTTCTATTTTTCATATCAATCAAATAGTATTTCATAGCAATATTTAATATTATTACACTGACTACTATCATGAATTGTAGACTTAGGCTTAGGTCTGTAATAAATAGCACGATAAAAAGCATTGGTGATTAGCAATTTTAGAAAGGATCAACATTCATATGTATCCCAAGAAAGATTGACAAGATGGGTCGTTAGAAAAAAGAGGATCTAAGCACAATTAAAACTTTAAAGATACAAATCTCATAATACCTAACAATGCTTTTAAGTTTATCCACGCATAGATCAGTCTTCTCAATACACGCTCAATATTTTTCCTAAATATGCTATTTTATCGTCATTGTTAGAAAAAAATGGATGGTATACACGCTAATTATTATTTTTTCATCAAAAATACATCCACAAAGTCTGATTTATAATTCAAATATCTCTAAATTATAAATAAAACTATACAGTAAAATACGATATTGGAATCCACATTGTAATATAAGGAAAAACGGTAAAAGTAAATATTTAACTATATGACCAAAATACTTTATAACTTCACTTACTTAATTAGTAGTTTTAAGTGATATTTACGAAAATTAAATTTAAAGGACATCATCAATAAAGAAACAAACCAATTGTTCTGCCACCAAAAAAAAAAAAAGCTTTGACCCCAAAAAACTTTATTTTAATTTTCTAAAAGATAATCTGAAAATCGACTGGCCGCATAACCTTCATTCAAATCACAGGCAATTGGAGCATGGAGACGACAATCTTACCAACTGATAAACGGTATAGTGTTTTAAGAACATTTATAAACAGAATACTAAAAAAAAATTAAACAAAAAAATATATCTACCAAAACATGGCTAGATGGAATAAGATTCCAATCTTTTATCTAACCACAAAAAAAATCTATGAAAGTATAATATATATTAGAAGCCATTAATATAACACACTTGTATAATAAATATATATATATATACATATATATATATATATAATATTATACTTGCATAGTGTATTAAGTATTAGAGCCTATACTATTAACATTATATTATAACTTACATAAATACATGGCTAATTCTCTAGTAGAACTTACTATAACTTGAAACCGTTCTAAAATTGATCATATGATATAATAGAAGTCATTTAAAATGATGCAGGTATCTGGTGTTTGACTTCACCATATTACATAAAATACCACTACAAGAAAACGCAAGATTTGGGACGTTTTTTAACAATGCATTTACAACGCAGCTGAT
>OVAX01005078.1:0-10175 GCA_900406405.1 Lepidium africanum
TGAATAGGTTGTCTTATCTTTCTTGCATCTATTTTTCTTGCTTATATTTCTTGCTCTGCTTACACTCATTGCTCTGTTTGTACTGCCCTATCTCTGTTAAATTTTCTGTTTTGCAATCTATCAATCCTGACCCTAAGGGTGCTTGAACTAGAAAGGCTTACTATATCCCTAGTGTAGCAACACACTTTGGTTCGATACCTATTGTACTACAATAGATTTGATCAACAAGGCCTAAAAATCTTGTTATCACTCAAATGTGTCGAGTCTAATCGTGGGGAAGCCTTCAAGTCTACCAAAAAGGCTAATGATAAACTTCAAGGGTTGCAATCCGAGTTGGATTGTATAAAGGAGAGCTTCGACTTGCGGTTTCGTCAGGTTTTGAATGACGAGAAGAAGAAGATCTACCATAATCTTCATGTTCAGTTGACTGAGCATTTCAACCAAATTGGCGCTCGTTTCAACGACTTGGACTCAAACCTGGAAGCCCGGTTGATGTACACCTAATATCTTGGGTCTACGAATGTTCTCCAACTGCTTTCCAACCGTGGTGTGAGCATCCAAGTGGCAGTTATAGACTTGATGACTGCCAAGTTAAATGAGTCAAAGGAAGTCGTCAGTCAGGGGAGAACTTGACGCCATTACTATTCGGAGACTTGGTCGTCCAGGTTTTTGAGATTGGGAAAGCGTCGAAGAGCAATGATCAGACTAGGGATTAGTCTATCTTTTTCTTGTCTGAAACTTTGTATTTTTCAGACTCATCTCTTTGATTTCTTGTAACCACGGATTGGCCTTTTTGAGAGTCATCTCTTTAAATCATGCTACTTGTGGTTATATTTCTTGCGAGTCGTCTCTTTGATTCTTGTAGTCGGTGATTTGGCCTTGTAATTACTTTTGTTTCCCTATATAATGAAATACATCATTATTATCTTAATGAGAATTGTTTTCTAATTTGAATTGTGAACTTTGCCAAAAATTGACTCGTGAATATGAAACAGTAGGATGAATTATGAAGTTTGACTCCCGAGATCTTTTCTTGTTTGCGCGTTTAGCTAAGTTCCTTTCCTAAGTTTAAGAGTTCGATCCCATTTGTTAGGAAAAGGAGTTTCACTGTTTGGCACTTCAAGTTGAGATTTTAAGACTAAGTTTAAGTTTTTAAGAAGTTTGATCTCGGAAATAATATCCATAATGCTATCCTTTGGTCTTTAAAAGAAATTTTGTAAAATTAGAAAAGAAGTTGTGTTCTTCCCTTTTGAGAGTTCCGCCTTTCCAGAAAGTTGTGCTTTTGGGGGTTTCGCCTGAATGTGAAAAATATTTTGACGAGAACGCGATCTCGATCAAATATGAGAATTAGATCTCGAATTACGAGAACTTGGTATCGATTTAAGTGGGGCTTTCGACTTAACCTTATTATTTTCGAGAGTTTTGTCTCGGCGAAGTTTTAAAACTCGGCTATTTTGAACGGGATTTTAAGACCCGACGAGATTTTAAGACTCGGTTTGGTTCAAATATGAGAATTAGATCCCTAATTGCAAGAACTTGGTCTCAATTTAAGTGGGGTTTTCGACTTAACCCTATTATTTTTGAGAGTTTTATCTCGGTGAGGTTTTAAGACTCGGCTATTTTGAATAGGATTTTAGGACTCAGCGAGATTTTAAGACTCGGCTTTGGATATATACGAGAGAGTTTTTAAGCCTCGGTTTTGTTTTTTGCGAGAATCTGAACTCGTCTTTTCAGAAGTTAGGGTGTAACCCTTATATATATATATATATATTAGACCCGAGATAGGGACTTATAAAGATTTTATTTAGTTTTAGCTGCACCCGAAGGCTACCTACGTACCCCGCAGGGATCAAGCCAAGACGTAGTTCTGATTACATGGTTATTTTATTTGTTTTTTTTAAGTAGAGATGCGTCAAATAATGCATTTAAGTTGCCGAGTTGGCAAGTCGTTAGTAGTAGTATCACTTTAAGTTGATAGAATTCCAATTCTGTGGAATCATCTCGCCTTCCATTATTGCGATCTTGTAAATTCCTGGTTTTACAACTTCACAAATTATGTAGGGGTCTTCCCAGTTGGCGTCCAATCTTTCGGCATTAAGTTCTGCTATGTTCTCGAACATGTTTCGGAGGACCAATTCTCCTACTGTAAAGTGTCGTCCTCAAACTTTTCTGTTGTAGTATTTTGTCGTTTATTGCTGATAGTTTTGAACTCGGAGAAGTGCTTCATCGCGCCCTTCTTCCAAGTCATCAAGGCGTTCTTCTATTGCCTCATTATTGGAGCTCTCGTTTCCGGGGAAGCGTTGTCGGCGTAAAGTTGAGATCACCACTTCAGCTGGAGCCATTGCTTCCATTCCATGAGATAAAGAAAAAGGAGTTTGTCCTGTTGAGCATCTTGGTGTCGTTCGGTGCGACCAAAGTACTCCATCCAACTCGGCAGCCCAATTTTCTTTCTTTTCTGTAGCCTTTTCTTGATACCATCTAGTATCTACTTGTTTGTAGCTTCGGCTTGTTTGTTTCCTTGTGGATTCCTTGGAGTGGACTTGTTTACTCGGATGTTCCACTTAGAGCAAAAATTAGTGAATTTTGCCGAGATAAACTGAGATATGCTGTCTGTCACGATCTCGTAAGGTAGTCCATGACGGCAGATGATATTCTTCCATATGAATTTTACCACATCTCTGTCTTTGATATGCGAGTAAGATTTAGCTTTGACCCATTTCAAAAAGTAATCGGTCATGATAAGCACGAAGCGCTTTTGCCGAGATGCCGATAACGGTCCGACTATATCCATCGCCCATCGCATGAATGGATATGGCATTATTACCGATGTTAACTCTTCGGTTGGAGCATGGATAACATGTCCATGTCGTTGACACTTATCACGCTTTCTTACATATTATGCACAATCCTTAGCCATTGTCGGCCAATAGTATCCGAGGGTTCGGATTTTGTGTACGAGTGTTCTATTACCGTTGTGGTTTCCACCAGCTCCATCATGCGTCCTTTTGATGATTTTGTTAACTTCATCATCATGAATACAAGTTAGGAGGATTCCGTTCGTACTTCGACAAAATAATTTTCCGTTGAGTTGGGCGTAGGGTGCACATCTAGCCTTTAGTCGATGTGCTGCCCATCTATCCTCTGGAACTTTTCCATCTACGGTATACTCGAGTATCTCATCTCACCAGTCAGTTTTCTGTTTGTCCACTTGCTCTGCGTCTTGCATTTCTGTATCAGAATCATTTGCATTATTGGTGATTGCCGATACGAGTTCATCATCTCCTTTCGGTAACGTTATGCTTGGATGATCAATACTTTCTACTAGAATGATTCTTCTTTGGATGGGGTTTATTGTGGATGCTAAAGTTGCTAAGGTGTCGGCTGAAGTGTTTTCGGATCTAGAGATTTTATTGACTTGGAACTTGATATCCTTCGTCAACTCCTTGATAACTTTGAGGTACACTTCCATTCGATCATTTTTGGTATCGTAGCCTCCATTCACCTGATTCACTACTATTTGTGAATCACAATAGCATTCTATTTTCGTGGCCCTAACTTCTTTTGCCAACCTAAAACCTGCGATTAGCGCTTCGTATTCGGCTTCATTGTTTGATGTCGGGAATGCAAGTCGGAAGGATTGTTCTAGGTCTCTCGTGTTGGAGTTTCAAGTTGGATTTCGACTCTGAAACCATGTTGTGATGACGATCTATCCACGTAGATCTTCCAAGTTTTAAGTATCTTTTCTGACTCAAATGGCTCTAATTCGGGTGCTAGTTCAATCAAGAAATCTGCTAACACTTGAGATTTTGCACTCGTTCTCCCCTTGTATTTGATATTGTATTCGCTTAACTTGATGGTCCACTTGGTTAACCTTTCGATTGGTTTGGGCTATGCAGAATTGTTCGTAGTGGGTGATTTGTCAATACTATGATAGTATGTGACTGGAAATAAGGGTGTAACTTTCTTGCCGAGGTTACTACCAATAACGCAACTTTTTCGGTAGTCGGGTGTGTAGACTTGGTCCCATTCAAAGACTTGCTCGTATAAAAGATTGGGTGCTGAGTTCCTCTATCGTCTCGAACTAGCATACTACTTACCACCGATGCAGAGACCACTATGTATAAGTATAGTGGCTCTCCATCTTCGGGTTATGCAAGGACCGGCGGAGTTGATATAAACTCTTTCAATTTGGAAAAGGTGTACTCGCACTTTTCGTCCCACTTGAACTCTTTGTTTCCTCATAATAGGCTGTAGAATGGGAGACACTTATCCGTAGAGCTTGAGATGAATCTGTTTAATGCTGCTATTCGGCCAGTTAGTCGTTGAACTTCACGTTTTTACTTCGGAGAAGGTAATTCTTGAATTACCTTTATCTACTTTGGGTTAGCCTCGATCCCCCTTTGAGTAACTATGTATTGAAGGAATTCTCTCGAAGTTACTTCGAAGGTGCATTTCGCCAGGTTAAGTTTCATCTGGTATTCGTTCAACGTCTGGAAGCATCTCGCTAAATGGTCAATGTGGTCTTCCACTTTTAATGACTTTACTAGCATGTCATCTATGTAAACATCCACTGTTTGCCAGAGTTGTTCTGCAAACATTTTGTTGACCAAGTGCTAGTAGGTTGCTCCCACATTTTTTAAGCCGAAGGGCATTGTTCTGTAGCAATAAGTCCCTCGCTCTGTGATGAATGATGTATTTTCCATATCTTCTGGGTGCATTCGGATTTGGTTATATCATAAGAATGCATCCATAAATGAAAGCAGTTTGTTTCCGACCATTGCTTCAACGATTCGATCGATGTTCGGAAGTGGGAAACTATCTTTTGGACATGCTTTGTTGAGATCGGTGAAATCCACGCAGACTCGCCATTTCCCGTTCTTCTTGGGAACGACTACAGGGTTAGCTCACCAATCTGGGTACTGGACCTCGACAATAGATCCGGCATCGGCTAATTTCTTGACTTCGTCAATTACGGCTTTGGTCCTTTCTGGTCCAAGCTTTCTTCTCTTCTGCTTGATTGGCTTATACATCAGATCGACATTCAGTCAATAACTTGCTATCTTCGGGTTGATTCTAGGCATATCTTTGATGGTTCATGCAAAAGTCGTCACATTCTGCTCTAAAAGTTGGATTAACTCTTCCCGAATTAGCTTGCTCAAGTTGATCCCAATGCTTATGCACTTGGAGGGGTCTGTTAGGTCAGTGTTGACGAGTTCAACACTTGACTGATCCGGCTTCTCTGGAACAGGAGGTTCCGATAATTCTTTTTCTTTTACGGTCGCCTTGATCATGCAAGATTTGTTGCGGAGTTTCAACTCCGTGATGAAACAAGTCTGAGAAATCTTTTGGTCTCCTCACAATGTATAGACTCCTTTGCTCGTTGGGATCTTCACTCACTGGTGATAGGTTGACGGGATTGCTTGTATTGCGTGTATCTACGGTGTGCCAAGGATTATGTTATGACTTGGTGGTTTATCTACCACCAAGAACTTAACCCATCTTGTAATTCCGGCAACTCGGATTACCAACTTAGCAGTTCCGATTATGTTGATTGTACTTCCATCGAACACATTCAACGTTCTATCAATTGGTTTACTTCTCGGCTTTCTCATCTAAGAATTTGACTTCTCTCTTGTTGTACTTCTGAGTGAGCAAATCTTACAACGGCTTGCACCTTGAAGTTGAGCGACTGGTTCTGTTGTGAAAGGCACAATACTCGCCCCGGTTGTACGTGTTGCTGAATGGCTTTCTTCGTGCCGGGTTTCCAGTCTCGCCGACTTGGAAAGCTGTAGCGGAGTTGAATTTCCCTTTATAGTTATGCTGTCTCGGCTCTTGGTGCTTATCTTTTGACTCTTTAGCTTCAGTGTCTTGGTGAGTCCTTTGTGTTCTAGAGAGAATTTGCCTCTCTTCTACATATTCTGCATGTCTCACTGCTCTGCATAGGGCGTCCGAGATAGTGTTTGGCTTATTCATGAAAAGGTCTCTTCGTAGAGCTTCGTGTGTGACCATTCCAGTTCTTAGGGCTTCGAATGCCATGTTGTCGCTAACTTTCGCTTTAGTCAGGATCCTCTTAAACCGTTTGAGATACGATTTGAGAGATTCTTCGAATCCTTGCTTTAAAGACCTCAACTCAGCTATCGAGGTGTCCTGATTGACGAATAGTGCATACTGTTTCATAAATAGTTCGGCGAGTTGGCTGAAGTTATCTTTTGACCCTGCTGGTAGTTTGGTAAACCAAATTAGGGCATCACTAGTTAAGTTTTCGGAAAAAAGCTGGCAGTAGGCTGCGTCTTCTTGATCAGGATTATAGGTTATGCCGTTCATCATGACATTAAAGGCACTCATGAACTGAATTGGATCAGTTGTCCCGTCGTACAAGGGACACCTTACTCTTGATCCATGGTTGACCGAGACTCTTTTCAGCCTTGGCGCTAAAGGCGAGTTTTGAGCTTGGGCTAAAATTCTTCCAATCTCCGTTGCTGAGTTAGTAGCCTGATGGAATTGTGACCTCATGTCTTCCATCATCTTATGCACCACCGCTGCATCCATCATGGTTGATGCTTGCTGTCCCAGCGTATGTTGAGTTGTGAGTTGCTCATGTCCGATAGTCTAATAAATATATTTACTAAAATTTAATTAGTGTTCAATACGCCCACGGGAAACAATAGGCCCAACACGCTAAGTGTTCAACTCAAAAATAATATCAAAGTCTCAACTCAGATATTCTAACTAAGTCGGAAGAATTTCGTCTTGGAAGTGCGCTAAAATTTGAAGGAAGTCGGACGACACGTCATCAAACGAAGAAATGGAAATTTTCCTATTCCGACAAGGAAAATTTCTGAAAATCTAGCTAGAATCTTCTAGATAAGATTAAATCCTGAAAATTGTATATTTTCCTTAATTCAATCTACTTTTTAACCGCCTCTATGTTCTGTAAATAGAGGAGCGGATCCTCCAAAAAGGAGATCAGCTTTTTGGCACACATTAACAAATAAAGTCAACTCGTCAACCATTCCTTGCGTAGCACTCTTTCTCTCTAAATCTCTAGAGAATCCTTGCCCAATCTTCCCAATATTTTATCAGAATTGCGGTTTGGTCACCTCGTACTAGATCCGGTTCGAACAGTTAGCGCCGTTTGTGGGGAAGACATTAAAGGAATTCTCAACCTAAGGGCAAAGAAGATATACACGAGAAAAATGGTGGAGGATGACATCACCATCAACTCGCTATAAAGGAGGGAGACTAACCTCCAAGAAAACAACGATCCGCCCATTGGATCGCCTTTGAACTCTGTTCAAACTCAATGGGAGAACCGAGAGAACTCCTGCGAGACTACTGAACTCCCTGGTCCACCTCAAGGACCATCTTCGATTGAAGGTTTAGTGCGCAACATGATAGCGCAATACAAAGCTTATGACCAAAGAAACTCGGAAAGACTCGATAGGATTGAATCTCGACTAAACGGACATAGCCTCCCGACTACAAAAAACAACAGAATGGACGAATGAGTGATCGCTAGTTGATGCGAGAGATTTGCACACTCAATGAAAATCAATTACAATTTACAATCAACAAATGCTCAAACAAACTTGTCCTTGTAGAGCACTTGAGGTTCGAACACAAAGGAGTAGTGGTTGCAACAATAGGTATGCAAGGAACTATGTTAATCTAGAGCAATGGGGAGAGATGGATGATGCAAGACTAAAAACTAAAACAAGAAGCAAATAAAACAAGAAACAAGCAAATGCAATTAATCATAGCCAAACCTACAAGCAACGCAAACAAGATAAAAGCAAAGCAAAATGCAATCGAAATTAAGCAAGCAAATGACAATATGATAAAAGCGAATGATCTAGGCAATGACAATCAACCTATGGACAGGGCAAATGAACAAGGAGCCAATGAATGCACCACCTAGGGCATGGAAGACAACAATAAAAGCTAGACTAGCCCACTCTCATGGCACTAGTCACTATTCAAGAGAAATGACCCAACTAAACTCTCATTTGTTAGATCAAGACTCCCAAATGCTTTACAATCAAGTCCACTATGACCAATCAATCCCATAACATCATATCTCAATGGCTATGGATAAAGATCCCTAAAATAGGCTATCGGGAATTTCATCGAACACCTCTCGGACGATAATCTTCCTAGCATCTAAATCCATGTGATCAAGATGAATCTAGCATTAAGAGCACCTAGATAGGAGGTTCTAACAATCCTAAGCATCAAACAATCAAAGCCAAGTCCTAGATCTAGCCAAAACCTAAATCATTCTAGTACACTACTCACTCATGTTCAAATTGAAATCAAACAAGCAATAAAAGCAATGCATAATGAAATAGGCTAGAGAAATAAACAAGAGATTCTTAATTAGATTAAGTAATGACCCAAAAATATGGATCATCCAAGTGGATCACAAAGTTTGTTCTCTACACCTTCAAAAATGTTCTAGAGAGAAAAGAGAGAAAAACTATATCTAGATCTTAAAAACTTTAGATAATGAATAGCCTCTTTTTGTTGATGGTCCGTCCATGTATTTATACCCCTTGAGATTAAGGTTTTAAGTTACTTAAATCAGACCAACTAAACCGGGACAAACCGGTGTTAATTAAAAAAGTTCAAAGCAAAATGTTGATGGTTCACGCGTCCGGGGCCAGGACGGATCACGGCTTGGTCGAGGGGTCTTGTGTTCGAGGGTGAAATAGATTGCGGCTTGGTTGAGAGTTGGCCTGTGTCCGCAGTCCGCGACCAAGATAGGTTGCGGGACTAATCGCGGTCTCACCGCGGACATTCGCTTCATAACCCACGACTAGTGCATATCGCGGGTCTGGTCGTGGCTACGACTAACAATTCTTTCCCACGACCAGTGCAGGTCGCGGGCCTGGTCGCGTGCAGCATACGGCTTACGGCTTACTGCTGTGGCTTCGGATGATAATAGGTCCCCGCAACCAATGCAGGTCGCGGGTCTAGTCGCGGCCAGACTTTGTGCATTTCTTCAATCCGCGGCTTTAGCCAATACTTCAAGCTTTTTCTCCGGGCCTTCTCCTCTCTAAGCATAGTTTCGCTTTCCAAGCATCAGAGTTCCTCAATTTGAGCTCGAATCTCCATAATGTAAGGTCCCAATCACCTAAAAAGATTAAAAAACAAGAAAATGTGCAAATGCAAAGCCTAATGACACTAATGCATGAAAATGACCCTATGTGGACCTAAAATGACATGAGACGCAACTAAATGGCTAGAAAATGATGCTAAAATGAGATGAAAACTAGGCTAAATATGAGACACATCAACTCCCCCGGACTTGCCTTTTGCTTGTCTTCAAGCAAATAAGACAACAATTCAAAGAAGAGGTTGAGACCGGGAACTCAAGGCCAAAGACATTATGATGCAATGTGATGCAAAGATTTTGCTATCTCAAATATCTTACTGCATTATCATCGTTGTAATATAGAAAGGGTCAATCCAATGGGAGAGCAACTAGCAATTAGGATGCGATTCAACTTATCTAATTCAAGCCAATTCAGATATTGATTATACTATCAACCTATTGAGCAAATAAACTAACCAAAACAAATAGGAATAAGAAATACAGAACCAGAATCAGATATCAATAAGGAGAACATAAACAAAACGCTACAAAGCACTAATGAGCAAGAGTAAATTAGCAAGATAAGCAGGTCTCAAGGATGAGAATCATGGATTAGTGAAGCTCCTTAATCTACCAAAGATGCCTAACAAAACTCAAAAAGAGGTGATCTCTAGACAGCAAGTTCACAAGTAAATAAATCCATTCTCATGGCAAACAATCTCAACCAGACTACAATCAGACCTAATTCTTATTAGCGAATTATAATCAAGAAAGCATAAAGAAACAACTTACTAAAGCCAATAAACACTCTAGACAACTAATCTCTTAGCCTAGATATGCAAATCTCTGAAATTAGTTGGTTCAGGAATTTCATCAAACACCTTCTGGGTGTGGAAATTCCCAGAATCTAATCTCAATTGATCAAAGAGAAATTAGCATTAAGAACACTACAACATAAGAGATATATGTAAAACTAGGCTTCAGCATCCAGGAAACTGAGGATTCCTCACTAATCTAACTCATCCTCAAGAACCCTAGAAATCTACTCAAAATCCATAAACAAAGGTAAAAGCAGAGAAAA
>OVAX01005080.1:0-10174 GCA_900406405.1 Lepidium africanum
TTGAGTTAACCGAAGATTATCAATCTCATATTCTATACATCGGTATCCTAAAACCACAAAGATTGTATTGCTTAAAGAAAAGCATAACATTCAACTTCCTCTATATAATTTTGTCCTTAAAATTTTCCTATATCGCAAGAGCTATCTAGAATTATCCATCCTATTCCCGATTTAGTTTCCCTGTATGATGGGAGGAATCAAACTAAATTAAAATTCACAAAAAAGAAAAACAAAAACAAAACCAAAGTGAAACTACAAACAATGTTGGTTTCAAGTTTTGACTCCAAACTCCAACAGAAAAAACCATTTTGTCCTTATACCTCATTGTTAACTATATTGTTAGCACGTTATTTATATTATATGTTTATCTTAATAGTTAGTGTTGCAAATAATGAGAACCTCTCTAATTCATCTTCATTCGCCCCGTTCTTTATATATATTAAACTTGTTATACGTATAAACAAAACATTATACAGTTAACTACAATATTATACTTATAAACAAAATATTATATTGTTAATTTAGAAAGGTAAAATGGTAAATGAAAGTCAGATTACACATTATCCATTTACTATGGTCACTTTCTTAATTACCAAAATATCTATGTATATTAAGCAAATTCAACCCAAAAAAAACTCCTCTGACCCGATAAAATCTAAAAAACTAAACCAAAACCAAACCAAACTAAAAATTGGTTCGACGAGGGGTATGAGAAGAAAACGAAGATTTTTGATGAGGGTGTGAACGTTTTGAGGTTTCATCGTTTGATGTTGGGTCATTTATCAATGGCCAGCATAATCAGAAGATCGTTAAATTCGACGGCAGCCATCAGGTTTCGACTTAGTCCGTTGTTTCAGTTCTCCGGAAGCTCTGGTTCTACTAAGTCCGATGCGAGTGCGACTCGTAGCTCTGAGTTAATTAGAGTGCCAAGTTTAGTCGAGGGATGCGATTACAAGCACTGGTTAGTGCTCATGAAGCCTCCCTTCGGATACCCTCCTCGGAATCATATCGTCCGAAGCTTTATCAAAACCTTAGCCATGGCTCTAGGAAGGTAACGCTTATCAAATACTCGTTAAAATTCAGTTCTGGAATCGAAAAGTCAATTCTTTTAAATAAAAAATCGAAGCTTTTCTGGTATATGATTTTGAGGTTACTTGTGTGCAGCGAAGAAGAAGCAAAGAAATCGATATATTCTGTCTCAACAAAGTACTACTATGCATTTGGCTGCAGAATTCATGAATCTTTGACTTACAAGATAAGATGTAAATTGACATTGATTCTATTAAATCTCCTTTCTTTAGATTCGTTTTCTTCATATTATTCCTACTTTTGTGGCTGATGCTGTAACTTTGGCTTGTAATTGATTGCAGCTCTGCCTGATGTTAAATGGGTTCTACCAGATTCATTTATAGTTGACGGTGACAATCAATATGGAGGTTTTATTTGCTACTTAAGTGCTGTTTCTTTGTTTCGATAAATAACACATATGGCACAGATATATCATTTACTTGCTAAGTATGGTTTAATTGCTTGTCCATTAAACCTCTGTCTTTTGGCTCTCTTTCTGGTTGCTTCTATGAATCTACAGATTCTTCAACGGCTAGATTTTCTTATGAAATTGTTGCACCCATGAATCTAGGATTTAAAAGATTGTGCGCTCATTCTCATGCTGTTGGGTTTCTTTGGTGGACAAAAGGAGTTGTAGTCAATAGTCATTACATGTAGTACCTGCTACACTATTTTTGCAGCTCTTAAACATGAAGAGCTTTTTTGCAGGAGAGCCGTTTGTCGATGGGGAGGTTGTTCCATATGATGAGAAGTACCATGCAGACTGTTTACAAGATCAGAATGATGAGGATGCTAAAAACAGAGTAGTCAAAAAGAAGCCTAGGAGGAAAAGAAAGAAGAAGTTGTAGTTGTTGATATTGTATATGGAAGACTGCTTGCTTCTCTGTGGCTGTATTCAGGCCTGACGTTTTCCTGAAATGTCTTCTAACATGAGCTGCTGTTACAAGAATCTTAGGTGTAATGGTAGCGAAAATTTATCCAATCAACCAAAGATATAGAGTAGATTCCGTATCATTGTGTAGCTACGGAGCATAGAAGTTAATAGGAATGTGTCTTCCAGAGAAGATTTAGGGAGTTTGTTACAGTGAATAATTTAACTTGATATTGATTGATAATGTTAGCCAGTGCCAGTAGTAGATTTGTAACGTTTGACTGATTTCATTAATCTTAAATAATCACGTTTTTTTTTGCTCTTTCGCGGAGTCATCACATTTAAGGAATTAACTACAGTTCTCTGTATTGCNCTTGATATTGATTGATAATGTTAGCCAGTGCCAGTAGTAGATTTGTAACGTTTGACTGATTTCATTAATCTTAAAATAATCACGTTTTTTTTGCTCTTTCGCGGAGTCATCACATTTAAGGAATTAACTACAGTTCTCTGTATTGCTTCAGTCTTAATTAGAATATTAGTGACATAACCTCTTAGAGTGTTAGGTAATGAAGTTTCCATATAAATAGACAGGTCCACCAAATGGCTGCTTGTTATTGTTCGTTTGTCAATCACTGAAATAAGAGGAAACGATAGCAACCACAGAAGAGTTTTCCTACACGTCTTTCTGAGTGGGGTTTGGTAAGATTGAGAAGTCTTCCTTCATGACCAAGGTATGTAATCTAATCTCACTTCGTATGAAACTGTTTTGTCTGAAAATGGAACATGCTTGCGTATGGTCCCAAGATTCTTGAACATTGACTAGGAACAAAAGCATACCACTGAAATTCTTAGTTGGTAAACTACAGTCAATTCGGGATCTGATGTTGAGTCTCTGTGGTGAAAAATATAAATCTGTGATATTGTCCGTTTTGTACACGCATACAATTGAGACTTATACATCTGTGGTTACAAAATTGAAGATTGACTGCTAAATATCTATGTAGCCCATTTTTTAAGCTACGTTACTATCACAACATCTGCAGAACTTCATCGAAACCTTATGGCATCTGCATATGAACCTTTTTCGTATTTTACCTGTATACTAACATATCCTAACATATATACTTCATAAAAATTAAACAATTTTGCTTTTTGTGCATCAATTTAGTTGGCTGGGGAGTATAAATTGGTTCCTAGACTCTTATACAGTGTAGTGTCGGAATATACGGCACGAGACCTCATGGCCTTGTGTTTACGTTTCTTCCTTCTACCTGCTCGATGTTTAGGGCAGGCTTTTGCCTCCTTCTCCGTTTCATCTTTTACCACTGTGACATCATCCTTACATTTGATGTCCTGAACATTTGCACCTAGCGTTGGAACAATGTACTCAAACGGCCCAGTTTGGATATCTTTGAGGTCTAGAATAGGCCCTAGTGTCTTGACCACAGTTGTCATAGTGGGTCGTGACTTAGGGTTGTGGCTCAGGCACTGGTAAGCCAACTCAGCTGCCTTCTTTATCCCTTCAAATGAGTATCTCCCTTCGAGACTCGGATCTACAATCTGTTCAAGCTTGTTGGGATCCCTTAACAAGGGTCTTGCCCATTCCACTAGGTTCCGCCCTCTCTGTGACCGATACTTTGCCACTGCCTTTCTAGCTGTTAGCAGTTCCAAAAGCACCACCCCAAAACTGAACACGTCGCTCATAGTTGTCAAATGACCTGAAATTGAACCAAGACATATGTGAGCTAAGAAAGCAATGGCTATTTTGTTTACAACAAGTAACCTCATCCTTATGTTCTCTAACCTGCAGAGATGTATTCTGGAGCTGCATAGCCTTCTGTGCCCATTACACTCTTGGTGAAGTTTAGGTCTTCTCCCTCGGATCCATCTGTGGCTAAGCCAAAATCTGAAAGCTTAGAGCTGAAGTCCTGAAAATTTTCAGATTTGATATCTAAGTTATTCGACATGGAAATAGATATAAGGAAATGCAAAATATGAAGAGAAGCATTCGAATTACCGTGCTCAAGAGGATGTTAGAGGGTTTAAAATCTCTATAGATGACAGGTTTCTCTTGTTTATGAAGAAACTCAAGGCCTTTCGCAGCACCAAGTAAAATCTTTATTCTTGTTAACCAAGGCAAGGCTCCACCATACTCTGCATAGCAATAAACATAACTCATACTGTTAGGAATCTGCATCTCTAATGGATATTGGAATGAATTTGGTCTTTCTTTGACTGACTCACTTTGAAATAAATGGTCTTCTAGATTGCCTCGTTCCATGTATTCGTAGACTAGAAGCCTCTGATCATCCTCACAGCAGTATCCGATCAAATTCACCAGATGGGGATGCTTCAACTGACCAAGAATTATAACTTCAGCCTGGATAATCATCAATGAAACGTTTTTGTATTAGTTTTTATGATCCCATTCTCATAAATATAATGCTTAACATGTGATTCAACAATATGCAGATGGAGTAAGGTGATTACCAGCCATTCTCTATGACCTTGTCCACCTTCTCGTTTCAAGCCCTTAACAGCAACAGGCTGAGCTTTCAAACCAGTCTTGAGGCTATTATCAATAAACCCTTTGTGGACTTCTCCAAATCCACCTTCACCGAGGAAATTATACTTTGAGAAGCCTTGTGTGATTTTTTTGAGCTCTTCGTAGGTAAAGACATAAATGTCCATGAGAAATGAGTTTGAGAAGTCGTTGAGTGAGATGGTTGAATTGCTGAAATCCGACAAGTAAACTCTGCTTGGAACAGAGGTTTGTCTTGAGAGGAGAAGAAGTCTTTCCTTTGATGGGTTTGTTGTAGTCTTCTGGTTTTTGTTATTGATGCAGCTTATAGGAAGACATATATTCTTCCAAGAAAATTTTATTGCTTTCATTTGAATAATCTCTGTGTTTTTATTTCACAAGATTTTGTGAATGGTTCTCGTATTTTTGTTGTGAATGAATATATATAGAGAGAAGTAATGAAAAGATTGTGAAACTTCTTTGAAAAAGAGTTACAGAGAAATTGGAGAGAGAAAGGGAGGGGTGAGAGAGATTGGTGAAGACTCTCAAAAGTAAGTCTGTAGACTTATAAAGCCATCCAAGATGGCATTGGCCACTTAAGCACAATTCAAATGTGAAATTAAAGTATGCAAATGAGTAAGATTTTTCTTAAAACTCAAACACACTATTGTTTTTTTTTACTATCGACAAAATCCAATCCAAAATCTGAAAGTCTCTTAACCGAAATCCTAAATTTACTAGTTTATTTCACATTTTCTATATGAAGTTTCATAATAAATTACCAAAATAATTTGTATTTTTATAATGATAATAATAATTTTATAATTAATTGGTGTGAATTTGTGACAAAGAGATAGGGTAAGATGTGTGTTATTAATATATTTTGCAATAAAAAATTGGAATAGGCAAGAGGGCAGTTTTGGATCTATAGAGAATAGTTTGACTATCTCAAGCCATCTCATTTATTTTTTAGCTTATTGGATTCAACCATACACTTGTAAGTTGTTAATGAAAAGAGTTGTATATGTATCATACATTCATTGTCATCTAGAAGATTGTTACTTCTCCTAAAAATATATTAAGTTTAGTACTTATCAGAATAATAATAATAAGTTGATTTTTAACGTTCTCTCTCAATCTACAAAGTAAGAATGTAAGGCAATACTTCAGGCCACACCATTGACTTAAAACAATGTAATCCGTAGTATTCTCCGTTAGGCAATGAGTTGTTAAAAAAGCAGCTACTCTTATTTTTCTAATGTCCATTGTATTCAGTCCGTAGTTTTCTGATTAAACTAGATCATATTTTGATCTATTTTGATTACTAAATTCACATGGAAATCTTTCACAAATTCCAAAATTCATAAAATTCTTTCATCGGATTCTCATCTACTAATTTTGTTTAATTCTTTTGGAGGTATTTAATTCAAGTTTTAGTTCTATTTTTTTTCATTGAATTACAAATTAATATCCTATATATTAAACGTATTAATGTATACATTCAGGTCTATCGAGTATTTCATCGAATATCGATTCAGTTAGGGTATTATTCAATATCAAAGAGTATCAACAAAGATGAGCCTTTTAAGTATTTTAAGGGTGTCCAAAACCAAACATATTCGGTTACGGTTTAGATATTTGGTGTGGCCTATACATTTACAGACAGATTAGTGCATGAATCCGATCGTGTCGTGTCATACATAAAATTTGTTGTGCATGCGCAACAAAGTTTTGTTCGAAATTTGTTTTATGTTATGAATAAAATCTATAAACTAGGTGGTGGGGCTGTGAGATGATGCATCAACATAATTTGTCAATAAATTGTAGTTAATACGAAGAGAACGGATATTTGCTTTTCGTTAAGGTCAATTTAATTGATCATCACTTAATATATTTTTCAACATTTAAAGCTTTCCGAGAGCGACATGGCAACAACTTTATTGCCAGAATATTTTAACCTCAACTGGAAAATTCGTTCCTAATTTTCTATTTTTTATTTATTTTGTTAACTTAGTCTCTCAATTTTTCTTCTATCCTATAAATTATAGTATCATACTAGCATAAAATAGTATCTAAAAGCTGTTTCGAGGCATTCGAATTTTAGGAGTTTTGAAAGTTACATATTAAAGTTACTCAGCAATCTTTTGTGATGAAAAGTTACCTTACGTGGCTTTGTTAATAAATTAAAAAAGTTACGTAGCTTTTCATTATTGGAAAAAGGAAAATCTAGAGTTAGGTTAGTAATCAGTAATAGTTTAAATGCATCCATCACTACTTTGGTGTTGGCTAGAACAAACTAGCTTCTGGTTTTTACTGTGATGGTTTAGGGCTATTTTCAAAATTTTGTTATGCGCTAATTGGATATCCGATTTGAGTCTACTATTTAATAAGATAATTAAAATTAAATGGTGATCAGTTAGGGTCTATTTTTTTAATGTTTTTTTTGATTAATACGTTTTCCATGTTTTTAACCTAATAACTTTATGAATCAATAATATGGCCCTGAAATTAAATATCATCATATATAGTTTTTTAATTGTAATTAACCTCAAGAAAAAACATTCATCCTACAGATATATTGAGATTCTATACTGAAGATAAAATTCTAATCTTAAGATATTTTGACTTATTCACAATTCAAAATCTAAGCAATTTTGTGGGAGGGTGTATGGGGTCCGATGCATCCGACGGAGTTTTTGGCATTACATTTAGAGGTTAAAACTCTGTTTTATGTTATAGAATCGCTTTTGGCCATCAACAGTTACAGAAATTAAGATAAAGATATATTGTGAAGATGTTGTGGGGATAATAAAGAAACAGGAGGAGTGGCTAATTTTCCAATTATATCAAGAGGAGTTTTCAAGGTTAAGTTTCCTTTCTTGTTTTTTATCTCTCCATGTAATTCTGAAATCTTTAAATCGTAAATCTGTAAATTTTTATTTTGTCTCATTGAGATTTAAATTATATTTTGGGTTGACAAAAAAAACCTAAGCAATTTTTAATGTATATGATTACGTTTCACTTATTTTACAAGGAAATTGTAATTAATTTTTTCTCAATTAATAAAAATGTATAAGGAAAAAATTAGAGTAAACAAAGATTAATCAGGTTAGACAGAAATTAATTGTGTTAACCGGAAACTAATTAAAATACGAATTCATATATCTGCCAAGACGGAAGGTTAATCCATTAGATACGCGATTTCGAAACAAGAGTTTAGCATTCAAATTTTATGCCATAAATCTGCAAAGTTTGGAGTTCAATTAAATTTCAAACAAAATTGTTTGTGTGTGTAATCATTTAAACTTTTAGATATTTAATCGGAAATGGTCTTTTGAAAAGTCTTCCAAAAAAATAAAAATTTGTTCACTCCAAAAGTAGTGGGGCTTGGTCCGGACAACGCTACCAAAAAAAAAAATAATAAAAAAAATAAAACAATGACACAATTACAACGTGGTAACGGTGAAGTTGGTATTCCTCAAATACCAACGTATCTAAATTAATTATATTTACTCGGTTAAAATTGTATCATATGATCATTATTTATATGTACTCATGTATTTATCAATAGAGCAGTGGCATACTATAATATAAATTTATATACAATAGTAAAATATGTATTTTGTTGTACAATACAGTGATGCAGAGATTATATATATATATATATATATATATGTGTGTGTGATTTTAAACTATAATTGACATTGAACTTATCTGGACTAACTAGGTTAGTTTAACTAATTTGACTTGGAACTTTTCAAGTGGTGGTAGACATAATTATTACAGAGATATATTTGGATTTTGAATAAGAAATATACAATGAGATGAATGCATTCAATTCAATCAAACCGGCTAATGATTTTAGCTGAAACGTAAATATACGACTGAATTGATGAATATAATCTTATTTCATCAAGTGTGAAACATGTTCATAAGAAAGTAACTGTGAAAAATTGAATTTGAATGTGAAAAGCATTTTGACTTGGTACTTTTTCTTTTCTTACCACAAGAAAGACCAAATGTGCATATAGAATTAAGAAACGAAAAAGAGAGAAATGTAATGATGATATCAGGTGTTTCAGTAAATGTAAATATATGAAAGACCTTTACACTGTCAATTCTAGTGTTTAATAATTTAAACAAAAGAAATGTATATTATTAAAAATAAAGGTTTTGATATTGTGGCAGCATGAGAAGAGGTTGCTTTTGACCTTGGTCTATAATTCACATTGATATCTAATTCGATGATCAAAGAATTGAACTTGTAAAGTCCCTTAAACAAATACTACTCATTAAGTCACTTTCTGATTTACGTATGTACATAGACACACACCACAACTGCCAAAATAATCTTCTTCTACGCCTCCTAGACCTATCCAACGTCACCTAAATATTAAATTATTTCAACTGTATACTGAAATGAATAACTAGAATAATAATCTAATTTAGACTGCAATTTTCTTTAAAAACGGACACGGAATGCTGCATGACGAGGTCTTGAAACTGACTGAGAATGTGGAGACCAAGTATCGGTAAGTTGAGATAGCACTTCGGAAATTAACAGAGTAAATTACCATTAACGGGGCTGGACGCTGTGTTGGGCGTGAAATCCATTAAATTTGATTGGCATGTACAATCCATTAAATTTGATCAAGCAGATCGACATATTGAGATAAATGGGCTTAACAGAGGACAAATTCAACAGGCCCAAATGGAGGAGTTCGCTAAAGTAATGTTAGAGGGCCATGCCTTATTCGCAGTATTATTAGGAGCCCGAGATGTAGAGGACCCAAAACAGATTGTTTGCTCTATCTCAACGAGTCTCGACAATCTACTTTCACAAAACGATTCGTTGCTTGTAACTCTGACCCAGCTACCACAAAATGAGCAGATCCATTAAACATGAGGCCTTACCGCTATGCTTATTTCCAGAAGAACAAAATCGAGAGATAAGTGTAGAGTATGCTTGATGGGGGTATGATACGGCAAAGCCCAAGTCCGTTCTCCTCTCGGGTGCTGTTGGTTAAGAAAAAAGGACGGCTCAGGGAGATTTTTCACATATTAAAAAGCCTTAAACGCCATGGTGAAGAATGTGTTTCGTGTTTTGCATCAACATAAGCTGTTTATAAGCACAAAAAATGTGAGCTTGGGAAGAGGGAGCTTGAGTTTAGGCTGAATATTGGTATAACACAACATATCATGTATCGACAGGGATGACACCGTTTAAGGAAGTATACGGACGAAACCAACCATCCATACCAGGTTTTGATTTGGGCTTGACAGAGATACAAGAGTTGGATGAACAATTGGCTNAATGACAAAGTATACGGACGACCCCAACCATCCATACCAGGTTTTGATTTGGGCTTGACAGAGATACAAGAGTTGGATGAACAATTGGCTGCCAGAGATAAGCTACTTGCAGATTTACGAGCATACCTANTTGGCTGCCAGAGATAAGCTACTTGCAGATTTACGAGCATACCTACATACTGCAAACAACATGATGAAACAACTAGCTGATTCTTAGAGACATGATGTGGAGTTTTCAATTGATGATTGGCTATATCTATGCATGCAGCCTTACCGGCAATGCTCAATCTTTCGTCGCACCAACCACAAGTTGTCTACACGTTACGATGGCCCATTCCAGATTGAAACACGTGTTGGTCCTGTTGCGTATCGTCTAGCTCTGCCAGTGGGGTTGAAAG